>PVIY010001002.1:0-168082 GCA_004026745.1 Myrmecophaga tridactyla
GCCTGCTTGGAGGGCTTGGTGGTCTGCACGCCCTGAGAGATGGTGCTGCCACCTCTCTTCCATGACACATCCATGCTGGCTGGGTAGAAGCCACTGATGAGACACACCAAAGTGGCCTTGTTGGTTTTCAGCTCCTCAGCAGATGGTGGAAACACAAGGACATTGGGCGAGGCCTTGGGCTGACCTGCAGGCAAAGAGATGGTGTGAGGCATACAGAGGAGGAGCCAGGGGCCTTGGAGGACACCTGCTCTGTCCTCTCCTAACCCCCAGCAGACATTCACAGCATCCTTCCCCATTTCCCCATTTTAGCTCCTTCTGTGGTGCTCCCTGGAAAGCAGAGAACACAGCATTCCTGAAGCCATTCCCCAAATGTCCTTTCTTTAGGGTCCTGGTTGCTCATGGCCTCTGGCCACCTCAGTTTCCCCATATAACAGGGACAGACAGTCTTTCTGGCCCCTGGTGTCCCTGGAATCTGGTCCTCAGCCTCAGCACTAGGGCAGTATTACAGGGCCTGAGCCCATCCTTTGCAAACCACATGACCCCATGCCACTTCATTCTCTGTACCTGAGTCCCTGTTCTCTGACCTGGGGTGTCCTGCCTAGCCCACAAGATGGTCCTGGTGGTGTGTGCAGAGCCCCAAACCTGTGCCTGGTACATGGTATGGCCTGGAGCACCCCATCCTGCTCGGGGACCAGGTGCTGCCCCAGCTAAGCCTTCCCAGCTTTGGGGTTGAGTGAGGTGGCTCCTTCTGGTCACAGCCTCTGGAAGTACCACCAGGCTCCACCTGCCTTTCTTCTCCACACTGTCCAACCTCAAATCTCTCTCCTCAGCTGGCTTTTGCAGGCTGTTCATCCCCATATTTGGGCAAAGTTGCCCCTACTTCCACCTCTGTAACCCTGCAAGTCCTGACTTACTTTACAGCTGAATAAGGCTTCATACTCCCCAATTAAACCCAAGCCATCTCTCGCTGGTCAAATGACTCTTTGTAGAAGGTTAGAGTAGGGGGACCAGCCCCATGGGCAGAGGAGACCAGTGGGGCCTACATAGCAAAGGAGCTCAGGGACAGAAGCACCTGTCTGATGAGAACCCATACCTGGACTTCGTGCCCCACTCCTTTCTGACCACTGTGCTGGGAGAGACAAGCTTGCTGCCCCCTTGACCAGTCTGACCATCTCTGCATCCCTAGAGGAAGCCAGACCCCCTCTCCCCTTCTGTGGTCTCCCCTCAGGCTGCCCCCTGCCTCCCTGGAGCCTGAGGTCCTAGCCCCAGCCCCAGCCTGTCCCCAAACCTCCTATGCAACTTTTTCAGCCCTCAGCCTGGGACCATGGAGCTCAGGACTCTCTCTAATATGTCCCGTAATTCTCCTCATCAGAACCACCTCTGCCCTATATACCAGAATTTGCTGTATGGGTGGGGAAGGAACCATCCTGGGGCCAAACTCCCAACCCCAGGCTCCCAGGGACAGGTGGTGAGCAGCTTCTGGAATCTGAAGGTGGCTACCTGATGTGGGGGGTGTGTCCTGCTGGTTACCCTGAGACCAGTTTGCCTCCTCTGAAACCCACAGAGAAAGGAAATGGGGTATTGGTCCCCAGGCTTAGGAGGCCAGAGAGAGAGAGAGAGTGGAAACTTACTTTCTGGAGACAGGAGAGGGGTGGAAAAGGTTGAGAAAAGCTGTGAGAGCCACTTACCGAGGACGGTGAGCTGGGTTCCACTGCCAAAGACATACCACGGTGATCAAGGCTTAGACCAAAACCCTCAGAGCCAGCATCTGGGGCTCTCTCCTTGGGGACTGGGCCTAGGCAGGAACTCTTTGAGTGTGTCAGGCAAATGACTGAGCAGGTGGGGTGATGTTCTGGGCATAGGTGGGGTGGGCGGCCAGCCCCCTATAGGCCAGGGCACCCTTGGACCATATCCATCTATCCAACTGTCCATCTGTCCATCCATCAATCCATTCATCCATTCGTCCATCTTCCATCTGTCTGTTTTCCATCTATCTAACCAACCACCCACCTGTCTGTCCACCCATTGTGGTATCCATCCATCTATCTATCCATCCATCCATCCATCCATCCATCCATCCATCCATCCATCCATCCATCCATCCATCCATCCATCCATCCATCCATCTATCCATTGTCTGTTTTCTGTCATCCATCCATCTTTCCATCCATCGAGGTATCCATCCTTCTATACATCCATCCAACTAGCCATCCATTGTCCATCTGTCTGTTTCTGTTCCCAAACAATCTGTCCATCCAGCCATCTGGAAACAGCAAATGAGCACCCATTGGACCAGGCATTTTTAAATCTTTCCCTGAAGCCTCTCAGGACAAAGCCCTCAACACAGTCAAGATCACTGCCCTCCCCAGACTGCCTGGTACCTCATCTCTGCAAGATGCATTGATGAGGTCTACCTTCCCTTTCTCCTCAGCCCATGTACAGCTGCCACCCTAGGTCCCCCACTCTGTGTATCTGTCCCTACACTCTGGTGACTGTCTGAGGGGTCTCATATCTTTCCTTCCAGGCCTAACCTCTCTTCCCTGCTCCAAATTCAAATGCGTTATACACCCTGCACATATTTCTGATTGAATATTTCACAGACACCTCCAACTCAACAGGCCATGAACAAAACTCATCCCATTTCCCCATCACCTTTCACTCCAGCAGTGTCCTCATTGGAGCAGCTCTCTCTCTCTCTCTCTAAACCAAAGACCTGGAGCCACCCCAGGATGCTTCAGCTTATTGAATTGCCCTCTTTGTCCTGGACATTCTACCATAACATAAAAATACCATTAAAATAATTAGAAAAGGAACCACGCAATCACATCTAAGAGTTTGTGACTGCAGGAATCCTCAGTTTTTGCCAACTGATTTATCTCCCAATATAGTATATTTAAATTGTATATTTAAATATGATAACCCATCATATTGAGGCCAGCATATTCCACCTTAGCAGTAGGCCCATCTTTGTACATATGATGTACACATAAGATTTTTGGAATAAAATTTGATATAAAAGTAATATGAATTCAACACCTATTTTTGATTTAAAGAAAGCAAACATCCAGCATTTTAGTGATTTATATGCTTACTGGTTGAGGATCTTCTTCCAGAAACTTACTGCAGGCTTCACAATTAAAGGCAAAACCACACACTCTCAATTTTATTAGTCAAAATGTTCTGGAAATTCTAGCCAATGGAATGAGATGAATTTTAAGGCCTCATAAGTATTAGAAGAAAAGAGAGAAAATTGTTCTTTTCAGATGATGTGATAGTCTACTTAAAAACAACAACAACAAAACCCAGGAGAACCAGCAGAAGAACTATTAAAAGTAAAATGAGAGTTCATAAAGTGAGTGGATTCAAGAGTAATATACAAAACTCAGTAGGTTTCCCTTCTACACCAGCAGTAAACATGTATATATATGAAATTGGGGAGAAATTTACAACTTCAATAAAAATGATTAGGTGTAAGCATAAAATATCCAAGATTTGCATGAAGAAATTATAAAATGTCTTGACATAACAGAGACGTAAGTGAATGAAGATACATTATGTTCCTGCATGGAAATGCTGAACATTGTAAAGGTTCATCTCAAGTTTAAATATATATTCTATAAAATTACAAGCACAACACCAAAAGAATTATTTGTGCAATTCTTTTATTGTGGGTTCTAAAATCCAGCAGTAAGAACAATGTTTGGGAATGACACAGATATTTTGAAAAAGAATATTAATGATGGGTTCTTTCCTACCAGAAATCAAAACATACTATAAAGCTAAAGTAATTAAAACAATATGGATCTGGGTGGGCCGTGGTGGCTCAGTAGGCAGAGTTCTCGCCTGCCATGCTGGAGAGCTGGGTTCATTTCCCTGTGCCTGCCCATGAAAAAATTAAATAAAATAAATAAAATCAAATAAAAAACAATATGGATCTGATACAGGCATAGACCAATAAATCAATAGAACCACAGAGATAGTTCAGAAGCATAATCAGTAAATTAGTATTTGCTAGACATTGCATTTATATTCCACAAATATGTGATGATCAGCTCTGCATTTGGAAAATAAAATTTGATTCTTACCTGCACAAAAATAACCTCCAGGTGGATCAAAAAACACCAGAATGATACAATTACCAGGATCATAAATAGAAAAATAATTTTGTAATACTGAAATGAAGATAACATTCTGAATCATGGCACAAATCACCAAAACCACAAAGGGGAAGTTATACCAATCTGACACATAAAAATTACAAACTGCCCTATAGTGAAAGACCTGATAAAAAAAAAAGCCATAAAACAGACAAGGGGAAAATATCCACAGCATATATACTAGACAGAGGGTTAATATCCAAAATATATAAAGAGTTTCTACAAAATGATAAAATAATCCAAATAATCAACACAGGCAACTGAATCAGACGAAATCGAGATCAGTCAATTCACAAAAGAAATCCACTTAGTTGATACAAATACGAAAGGAAAATACGTTTCACCAATGATTAAATAATGCACAATAAAACAGCAAACATATGTCTTTTATGCCCACCAGATGGGCAAAACAAAAGATCAGCAAGGATGGAGAGGAAAGGGCACTGCTTTTTCCCTGTAGTGACTATTGCAACAGATTTTGGGAGGTTACCTAAGTTCTATCTATGAGCATTTCAAAAGAATGTTCTCTTCAACCCAGCAAATCTACTTTTTGGGATTTAACCTGTGGGTATATGTAAGTGTACCTTGCACACACACACATACACACACACACACACACACAACAGTTTCCATTGCAAAATCACTTGAAATTATTTTTTAATGGAAGTAAACTACATAGCCACTAAAAGGGGAATGATAAAACAAATTCCTGTTCATTCTAATTTTGCACTCTCATAAAGCCATTACAAGATCTTTTGATAGATCCACATGGACTGACCTATAAAATGTCTGTAACACCTTGTTTAAAAAGTGAGTTCCACTGCATTGAATTATATATTTGAATGTGGTTAAAGGAGGAAATTTGGAGTTGTTTATGGCACTAAAAAATTTGTTTTATTTTATTAAATAAATTTATTAAAAATAAATAAATAAGTTAGTTGCAGGATAACATGTAGAATATAACTCCATTTCTTTTGAAAAAAAAAATACCAGCATCTCCAATATATGTGTGTGTGTTTCAGGAGCATGCATACATAGAAAACAGTTCAGAAGTAAGTATACAACAAATTTTCTTCAGTGCCATCTCTGAAGGCTGGGTTTTGGGGGAAGAGGAAAGAAGGTTAAGGGGAAACACTCACTTTTTATTTTATATATTCCCATGCTTAATTCTTCTTTTGGCAACAAGCATGTGGTACTCTTGTATTAAAAATTATTATAGAAGACAAAAAATAAAGTATATCTTCTTGTGAATGGTTCAAAGGATACAGCAAATTATAAAGAAAAATCAATCAAATGTAACCCCAACCCACGAAAGACATATTAATATTTTTCCATTTTTTCAGATGATAGGCTTTCTTTAAAAAATGGACACTCATGCAGTCCATTCAAAGTATACAATCAATGGCCCACAATATCATCACATAATTATGTATTCATCACCATGATTATTTTTAGAATATTTGCATCACTCCAGAAAAAGATATAAAAAGAGAAAAGAAAAAAACCCATACATACTCTATATTTTACACTTCCCTCTCATTGACCTACAGTATTTCAATCTACTCATTTTTTTATACCTCACACCCCCCATTATTTATTTAATTTTTGAACTTATTTTCATCTATCCATACCCTGGATAAACACAGCACCAGACACAAGGTTTTCACAATCACACAATCACATTGTAAAAGCAATATAGTAATGCAATCATCTTCAAGAATCAAGGCTACTGGGACACAGTTCAACAGCTCAAGTACTTCCCTCTAGCCACTCCAATATACCATAAATTAAAAAGAAATATCTATATAATGCTAAGAATAATCTCCAGGATAACATCTGAACTCTGAAATCTCTCAGTTACAGAAGCTTTATTTTGTCTAGATGATAGCTTTTGCAAATGCACACGTACTTTAAATACACAATTGGAGGCACTCTGTAAACTTTGCACTGTTGCATCCTTTTTTAAAAAATAGCTTTTCCCATGCTATTAAGCTTCAGAAACATAAATTTGAAGGTCCACATAGGATTTCATGAGAAGGATATCCCATAATGCATCATATCACACTCTTTGTGCTCCTAGTTAGGTTATTTCTAGTTTTCTCCCATTATAAATAATGCTGTGCTAACCAGGCTTATCTGTCACTCCTTGGCCACATCTCTCACTTTTTCTCCCTTACAGTAATTAGGTGGAATTCCATAATTTAAACAGATTGGGTAGCACTGGGCATCGAACCTGGGTTTCTGGCATGGCAGGCGAGAACTCTGCCTACTGAGCCACATGGCCTGACCAAGACAAATTATATTTTAACGTGATTTTAAAAGATAAAGATTCATGCACAAATTCTGCAATGAGAAAAGAGTGATGTGTTAAATAAAGACAGCCTCTGCCAGGACCCCTTCTCTACTGGTCATCCTTTCTGCTCCTTCCTGCTCATCTGTCTCCCAGTCACAGCCACTCTCCCCCTTCATTGCCCTTACCAGGCTATGATCACAGGGAATCCCCACATCCCTCCTGTGACCTGCTCTGCCCTTACCAGTCTAACAGGTTCTGCAGGCTCCACAGGCTGAACTGGCTACTTCCTGACTTGCCTCTGAGCCCCAGGTTGCTGGGTTGGGGGGAGGCTGCCGTGGGGGGAAGCAGGTCTGAGTGTCCACTGCCAGGCCCAGCAGCAACAGCAGAGGCCAGTACACCCTGGGCAAGGGCCAGATGGGCCTGTCCTGGGCCTCATGGCCCTCAGGGTCAGAGGCGCCTATTGCCGACCTGTGGTGCTGGCTCCCTGGAGGAGGTGTCAGCAGGTTCCCTTGTCCCTCTAGCCTGCTGCAGCTGCCCCAGTGCACTCTAGCCTGAGCTGGCTCTGATCCCTGCCCCCAGCTACTCTAGGCTCCATGGCCATTACCCATGAGGTTCTGTCCCAGAGGGGCACCTGTCAACTACCCTACAACGGTCTGGAACCAAGGCTCAGCCACTTTCCACCGCACCCACCTGGCCTCGTCCCTGCGGCCCTGAGAGAGGGTGCATCTGCCCCTGCTGTGCTCCCCAAGGATGCCAGGGCTTTGGGGAGGTCTCCCTGGGGCTGTGGAAGGGCAGTGGAGTGGGGTCAAGAGGGCCTCAGCTCAGAGAGGTGCTGCTGGAGGCTCCTCTTCTGTCTAGAACCTCTGTCTGGTCCCCAACCCCACCTCAAAGCTGCACTCAGGCCAGTCCCACAGGCTCAGCTTCTCAGCAGGCCATCAGCTTCAGGGGACAGACTCTCCACTCCTCCAAGGAGGACCTAAGTGGCTTCTCTCTCAACCTCAGTTTCCTTATCTGTAAAAAGGGCAGAGAGGGTCTCTCCAGAATTAACTGAGATAACATGTCTGCTGAGCCATCTGCAGAATGGATTTTATGTTTTTGCCCTTTCTTTTTGTTTTTTTAAATGTCCTTTTCCTATTTTTTGTTTGCTTTTTAAGTGTTTTTATTTTTTTCACTTTTTTAAAAATTTTAAATATCCTCTCTTTTTTGTTTTATGATTTTTCCTTTTTTGATTTCTTTTTGCTCTATGTTTTTTCTCTCTTTTTTGTATTATATGTATTTTTAATTTTATATTTCTTTGTAATTGTTTAAAATTTTTTTTTCATAGAAATCTTTGAATGACTGCAGGTCCTTTTTCTGCCTTCCTCTTACATAAGACTTTAGAATGACTTTTTGGGGTGACCTTGGGACATGTGTCCCTGTTTTACAGGTGAGAACCCCAGGGCCCATAGAAGATGAATGCAAGGCTCAGGCTCATCCTAAGAAGGAGGTACAATGAGAATAGCTCCTGAATTTCTAGTATCACATGTTCATATGGAAGGTCTGTGCTTGGCTCCAGAGAATTCTCCCTGGGCTCGATTTGGTCTGTGGTGGTGGAAAAGAAGAGAGAGCAGGTGGTTTAGATTTGTGGTTATTTTTGAGGCCTGGGGATAATAGTATAATGAAGATAGTGATGCTGTTTCCTTTTGAGTGCTGGCTGGGTGCTTTATGCTTTCATCCAAGGAGGTAAGACTCTTTCCACCAACTGGAGATGAGGACACTGATGATGAGGCAGATTTGGTACTCTTTGGACTTCACCCACCCAAGCAGGGGAAGTTCTGGGGTCTGACTCTGAGGCCTGGCTCTTCCACAGCACCAGGACATGTTTTGTTGATTATGGCTCCTGTGGTAGTTAGATTCAGTTGTCAACTTGGCCAGGTGAAGGTACCTAATTCTGTTGCTGTGGACATTAACCAATGGTAGTGAATCTCATCTGTTTGCTCATTACATCTGCAGTCAGCTAAGAGGTGTGCTTGATGTAATGAATGATGCTTGATTTAATTGGCTGGTACTTAAATGAGAGAGTTCAATGTAGCACAGCCCAAGCAGCTCAGCATACCTCATCGCAACACTCACAGCTCCTCTCAAGCCTTTGGAGATGCAGGAAGGAATCACCCTGGGGGAAGTTGTTTGAGTGGAGAGGCCTGGATAGAAGAACAGCAGAGATACTCTGTGCCTTCCCACATAAGAAAGAACCTCAGGTGAAAGTTAGCTGTCTTTCTTCTGAAGAATCAACTAAATAAATCCCCTTTTATTAAAAGCCAATCCTTTTCTGATGTGTTGCATTCTGGCAGCTAGCAAACTAGAACAGCTCCTAATCCCAAAGGTCTATATCAGATCAGGCTAATGGGTACATCAGGAAAACTCAAAATCAGAGGCCAGCACAGAGTAACTCCTCAATGAACACTGTTTCAACCTGGTTGATTCAAGATTTCCTTTATTTCCACTGGGGTCAGACCTGTCCTACACATCCTCTCATTCCATCATTTTCACCTCCCTCCAGTTGAGAAAGGTCTCTGTTGTGCCACCACATAGGACTGCAGTGAGGGTCAGCAGCCTGAGATAATGGGCATGAAGGGCTGCATGCTTGCAATGGGTTATTATTAATCATTAACCTCATTTTTTTTATTAACACACTATTAATCCTCCTGGCTTACCTAGTGTGGTTAGGAGAAGCATTAGCTCTTGTTAAATCCTGCAGCAACCTGACCCCGGAGGACACTGCAGCATTGCCCAGGAAAGAAGCATCAGGTCACAAATTCCTGCCATTCACACTGATCAAGTGTCCTTCTGGTTTTCCGACTGCCTTTTCTGTTGTGAGATCATTGAAATGTCTGCTTGATTCCAGATCATTGGTCCAGCCAGGGCTCGCTGTTTTTTTTTGTTTGTTTGTTTTAGCAGCTCATAAAGGGGCAGTCCAGGGTGTATTAAAGTGAATTTTCTGGCCTGCTCCTTTAAGAGTTGCTCAGCCCACATTTTGAGTCAGACACTCCTTAACTTTCCTGCCAAGTTTGCTGAAGACCAGTGCAGCCTTTTCCATGGGAGTTGGTAACAAATAGCCTGTTGCTTCATTTCACTGATACAGATAATGATTGTTGGGGGGCAGCTCTCCAGGGGTCACTGCACATTCACAAGAATCAAGAACAATGGCATTAACAGGACTGAATATAAAAATTCAGAAATGGGCAGCACAATATTATCTACCTGTAATACAATTATGTTAAAACACTGAATGAAGCTGAATGTGAGAATGATGGAGGAGGGCTGGGGGCACAAATGGAATCAGAAGGAAAGATAGATGATAAAGATTGAGATGGTATAATCTAGGAATGCCTAGAGTGTATAATGTTAGTGACTAAATGTACAAATTTAAAAAATGTTTTTGCATGAGGAAGAACAAAGGAATGTCATTACTGTAGGGTGCTGACAATAGATGGTAATTAATATTTTAAAATTTCAACTTATGTGTGAGACTAAAGCAAAAAATGTTTATTTGGTACAAAATTTATATTTTGACTAGTGAATTTCCTAATATAACTTATGTAGATAGTTGGTTGAACACCATAAGTACATGGAACCTTGGGTAGGACATGAGATTTTGTTGGTTTGTCCAGAGTGATGCCCCGATGAATCCCAGAGTGATTTGATCAGTGAGTGGAAAAGTATCTGCAAAGTCCCCTTCAGGGAATGGTGAGAATGGGGGAAAATTCAACCTCCCCAAGTTGAATTCTTGATATTCTCACAAACAGTGTGTTCAACCAAAGCTATAGACTGAGCCCCCAGTCTTGGGGTTTGTTCATATGAAACTTAACCCCACAAAAAAATAGGTCAAGCTTACTTAAAATTAGGACTAAGAGTCACCCCCAAGAGAGCCTCTTTTATTGCTCAGATGTGGCCTCTCTCTCCAGCCAACACGATAAGCAAACTCACCACCCTCCCCCATCTACATGGGACATGACTCCCAGGAGTGTGGACCTTCCTGACATCATGAGACAGAAATCTTAGAATGAGCTGTGACTCAGCATCAAGGGATTAAGAAAACCTTCTTAACCAAAAGGGGGAAGAGTGAAATAAGACAAAATAAAGTGTCAATGGCTGAGAGATTCCAAACAGAGTTGAGAGGTTATCCTGGAGGTTATTCTTACACATTAAGTAATCACCTTGTTATTCAAGATGTAATGGAGAGGCTGGAGGGAACTGCCTGAAAATGTAGAGCTGTGTTCCAGTAGCCATGTTTCTTGATGATGATTGAACAATGATATAGCTTCCACAGTGTGACTGTGTGATTGTGAAAACCTTGTGTCTGAAGCTCCTTTTATCTACCTTTGTCAGCAGATGAGTAGAACATATGAAATAAAAATAAATAATAGGGGGAACAAATGTTAAAATAAATTTAGTTTGAAATGCTAGTGACCAGTGAAAGGGAGAGGTAAGGGGTATGGTATGTATAATTTTTTTTTCTGTTTTCATTTTATTTCTTTTTCTGAATAGATGCAAATGTTCCAAGAAATGACCATGATGATGAATATGCAACTATGTGATGATATTGTGACTTACTGATTATATATGTAGAACAGAATGATCAAAATAGGAATGTTTGCATATATTGGGGTTTTTTGTGTTTAAAAAAATAAAAAAAATAAAAGAACAATGGCACTGACTGACTTTGTTCTGGACTATCTTTTCAAGATGCTTTTATACTGAGCAGCCTTGAAAGGCAGAGATAATTTCTCCTTTCGGAGCAAAGAGCCAGCATGCTTGTACATTGGAAGAAAAAATGCCCCCAATGCCAAGCATACTTAAGGTCCAGTATAAAGGATTTAGATTCCCTAAGCTCAGGTGTGCAGGTATTGCATGGCCCTTTTTATATCACCCTGGGGGAATTAGGACTCAGGGAGCTGGTGTGACAAAATGATAGTGCTATTGCTGTGAATAATGCACTGTCCTTTGTCTCTGATCCAGGAGTCTTGTTTCTTCCACAAGCATCCATGAAACTATGGCCAGCTTACTTTTTAGTTTGCAAGTAATATAAGATCTCAAACCCTTCACAGTTCTTGACAATGATGATGACACTAAGAAGGAGTAGAAGGAGGAATAAAGAGGTGAAGTGGATTATTATGATCATGGCCTAATGGCTTGTCTCAACACATTGGATCAGCTTTCAAGGAACTTTGGGCTGGATCTGTCAACTCTAAAAACCAGGCCCAATGCTAAAGGCTGGATGACATGAATAAATGCCAGAGCGCCCTTATCACAGAGAGTGAATATAATAAGGAGTTGAACTGGGGCATGGGCATCCTAACAGATGTCATGCATGGTACCTGGGGGAGTCCAGCTTCTCCCCCACCATTGTGGTGCTAGCCCACACCTGCTTTTGACTTGGACTTCTCACATCTTGAGGACTGGGCAGAAACCTCCCCAGTTCTCTGGTGTGGTATGACAATCACCCCATTCTCAGTGCTCAGAAACTGTGGTCTCCCCCAGGGACAGCTCATGTGTTGGGGAAAAGAAGGGGCTGTCCCTAACTGGGGTTATCCCCAGCTGCTCTGCCACTTGCCCCATGTGCTCCTGCTGTGACCTCTGGGCAGATGCCACTGGAGACCACATCCTCTCACTCATGGTGACTGCAGTCAGATATCCGCTTCTGGCTGGAACTTGTGGACTCTTGAGGGATGATCTGAGCCTTCCCAGCAGTTGTAGCTGCAACACTGGCCCATCGAGGCCACTGCTCCACCCCTCTCTGGCCTGAAATATGCTGAGGGATGGATACAGGCTTGGTCAAAAGAGTTGGAGCCCAGTTGTCCTGATTGGCAGACATCTGGCTCAGACACCATGGCTGCTGGACAGAGTCCCCTCTGTCCACCCGGACCCTTATGTCCTGATGCATTAGTATGCATCTTCTAATTGCCTCTGCCAGATTCAGGCTGATATTTTGGTCAGTCAGCACTCTCCCTGCACAGGCCTCTTGCTGGTCAGTCCCTTACCCAATTCTCCATCCTAAGAGTCCATTTTTGCCCCTGTGGAATACTCTTTTCTAAACCAAGGTTTTCTCATCTTTACTTTACACCTGCCCTATTCTCAAACTCCAGCCTCTTTGCCTTTCTCATCATCAGCTCTTCACTGCCAAAGCTTGAAAGGTCAGGGACAAAGGGTGAAGGTATCAGTCTGTTGAGATGATAAATGTTCTGGAATCTTCCAAAATCCTCAGAGTTAGGGTCTGTCTCTCCAGGAACCCTAATGCCCTGGCTCCTCTGACCATATTGAAGGTGCAACCCCCCAGTTCTCCCCAAAGAAAAGGGTGAAATAATCTGGCACCCTTTATAGATGTCACTGCATCAGTGACCTAGCAGGAACCCTCCATTGATGAGGAAACTGAGGCACAAACAGTGAGAGTTGCCCAAGACATAGAACAAGTTGTTGGAAAGACTGTGTCCCAGGTCTTCTTGGTATCAGCACTTTTGGCTACAGAGGAGAGCCAGCCTGGAACTGGAAGGTGGGGTTTAGGTAAATGTCTGCTCTTTATCCTCTAACCCTCTCTTCCCCAGTTATGCTTCCACCCAAGTGCTGGTGACAGCTGTAAGGAGAAGGTCCACTAGGGACAGCAGAGACCAGCAGAAGAGGGAGGTCAAAGGACAGAATGGGCTGGACTTTGCACACCCCTGAGGTTGCAAGTCTGGATGAGGTGGGGGCTCTCTCTTTATGTGACCCAATCTTTCTCCTCTGTACAGTCCTCCATCCTTTCTGGTGTCACTCTTCATGACAGGAACATCTCTGGGCTGGACTCTCTGCCCCTAAGGAAGTCTGCTTACAGCCACTTCTCTGCTCAGCCCTCCCTGCAGCCCTGGGAGGCAGATGGCCCAATGCACCACCCAGGAACCAGATGCCCAGGAAGATCAGGAAACAAATCATGTGGGAAAGGATGGCCCTGTTGGAATGGGAGCCCAGGATGTTGGGCACTAAGCTCAGGCTTTTTCTAGCAGAGCATGGGTGGTGGTGGTGGTGGTGGACATGGGGAGTGGACAGGGAGAGAGGAAGACAAGATGAATCAGGTGGTGTATGAGGGTTATAACCCACAGCCTGGTTTACTGTGGTCCATTTTTTCTAGTTGGGATCTGTTTTGGTTTGCTAAAACTGCCAGAATGCAATAAATTAGAAAGGGATCCACTTTTACAAAGGGGATTTATTAGGTTACAAATTTAGTGTTCTAAGTCCATGAAGATGTCTGAATTAAGGAATCAATAGAGGTGTTTGTTGAACGATAGCATCTCGGGTTTCTCTATCACATGGGAAGGCACGTGGCAATGTCTTCCATTGCTCTTCCCCCCTGAGTTCATTTTCAAAATGGCTCTCTCAGCTCCTGTGGGTCCTTCTGACTTCTGTTGTATTGTTTTTTCTGTATAAGCATCTGTGGGTACCCTCCAAGCTTATCCAGGGCAAACTCTGGATATTGTCTCTTGACTTAGTATCTGCTAGGACATTTCTGTCTACAAGCATCAGTGCTTTCTCCAAAGTATCTCCCTCTTAAAGGAATCCAGTAAGTAAATTAAGACCCTCCTTGATTGGATGGGATCACATATCCATGTAAACCACCTAATCAAGAGGTCCCACCCCAAAATATATCTGTCTCCACAAGATTGTATCAAATGAACATGGCTTTGTTGGGCTGCATAACAATTTATAAGAAACACAGGATCCCCAAAAGCATGTTAGTATTTCTAAAATGAGCAGCACAGGGCTTCAGCTGGTTTGTGCAGAGATGGCATCTCTTTAAAGCCAAAGGAGGCTGTAGGGAGAGAGACCTGAGGCTAAGGGTCCATTCCCAGGAGGTCCCATCTCCACAACAGCCCCCAGCTGATCTCAGGATTAGGGTCAGCCCAACATCCATGGTGGCTGAGGCTGTGGGCAAATCCTGGGGGCATCACCTGTGCAGAGAGTGAGGAGGGTAAGTTGGGAAGTGTTCAGGCCATGGAGGAGACACCCCAAAGCTCTGCCTCCTGAGACTACCAGCTGGGCAGGGCTCCCCCAGGAAGGAAGAGGCTCCCTAGAAAGTTCCCAGGGTGGGCAGGCTGTGTCCAGTGTGAATGGAAATGGTGAGGGAGGGGAGACTATTTCAGTCCCCACTTCTAGCCCCCCAGGGTGTACTCAGAAGGAGAAAGAGTCCTCTGTCCTTCCATCTGTAGTCTCACAGCTTGTCCTAAAGAGTCACTGTCTGGAGCTCATTTTCTGCAGAGCTGACTTCCCAGTGGGAGCTTCCTGACCACAGCACCCCTTCAGGCATCAGGACCTCTCTGGCTGTGAGAATAGCCAAGAGGAAGGGATTATTCCAGAAAATTAGGCCACAAATACCTAATTTTCCCTTTAAACACTGCTGGGTTATTTAGAGACTGAACACGTTTATCTGAAAGTTTGTCTTCCATACAGACTTCACCAATAAAGTGATTGAAAGAGAGAAAGGACAAATAAAATTCTTTTCTTGATGTTCAACTAGCCTCTGGGTTTTCTTTGATACTCCCAATATTAAATTCAAGTATAGGGAAACTTTGACTGTGGTGGCAAATGGGCTTGGTTGGCTCCTCGGTGGTGGTGGTGGTGACCTTGCTGTCCCCCCAACCACTGTGGTGTTAGCCACTCTGGCCTTTGACCTTGGACTCCTCACCTCTTGGGTACTGGGCAGAAATGGGCATAGGGCTTCTGACAGAGCCTGCTCCATCACCAGCTCTCTGGTGTTGACACACTCACCTCACTCTCAGGGCCCAGAAGTTGTGGTTTACCCCAGGGACAGCCTCAGATCTCAAGGAGAAGAAGGGACTGTCCCTAACTGCAGCCATTCCCATCTGCTCCTGTCCCCACCCCATGCCCTGTGCACCTGCCACAGCATCTGGGCAGACACCACCGCAGACCACATCTCGTGACCGCAGTCACACATCTGTGTTTGGCTGGATCTGGGGGACTCTCGAGGGATGGTCTGGGCCTTCTCAGCAGGTATAGCTCTGGCTCTGGCACAGAGTCAGTTGTCTGCCCCACCCCCTCTCTAGTCTGAAATATGCTGAGAGCTGGATTCAGTCTGGGCCAGATGAACTGGGGGCCAGCTGTCTTGCTTGACAGACCCTTTCTGTTCAGCTGGGCCCTTGTCACCAAAGGCACATTGTGCATCCCCTACTTGCCTCTGATGGCTCCAGGCTAATTCTTTGGTCAGCCTGCACTGCCCCCATCCCCTCCCTGGGCCTCCTGCTGGTCACTCTCTTGCCCAATTCTCCATCCCATAGGCCCCCAAACTCTACCTTTGCCCCTGTGGAATTATTTTTTCTAGGTCCAGGTTTTCTCATATTTCCCTTTTCCCTATCCTGTTCTTTAACTCCAGCTACTTTTCCCTTTTCGTCTTGAGCTCTTCACAGTTAGGAACTCAGAGGGCAGGGACAGACAGTGATAGTAGGTGCCTGGAGAGATGATGAAAGTCTGGAATCTTCCAGGATCTCAAAGTCAGGGTCTGTCTCCCCAGGAACCCAGATGACCCCAGATCCTTTGGCTATACCAAGTGTGCAGCCCCCTAGTTTTCCTCCAGGAAAAGAGTGAGAGAACCAGCTCCCTTTATCGATGTCACTGAGTCAGTGACCTTGCAGGGACTCTTCACTGATGAGGAAACTGAAGTAGAATATGGGAGAATTTCTTGCCTAAGACACAATTGGCTTAAAGACTGTGTCCTAGGACTTTTTGTTACCAGCACTTTTGGCTATGGGGCAGGGAGGGAGCCAGCCTGGAACTGGAAGGTGGGACTTTGGGAAATGTCAGCTCTTTATCCTCTAACCCTCCCCTTCCCAATTCTGCTTCCACCCAAGCACTGGGGACAGCTGTAAGGAGAAAGTCCACTAGGGGCAGCAGAGACCAGCAGAAGAGGGAAGCCAAAGGACAGAATGTGCTGCACTTCACATGCCCTTGAAGCTCCAAATCTGGGTGAAGTGGGGGCTCTCTCTTTCTGCGATCCTGCCCTGCCCTTCTGTACCATCTTTCATCATTCCTGGACTCACTCTTCATGGTTAGAACATCTCTGGGATGGATTCTCTGCACCTAAAGAAATGTTCTCTGCTCATAGCCCCTCCTTGCTCAGCCCTCCCTACAGCCCTGGGAGGCAGGTGGCCAAGGCACCACCCAGGAACTGGATGCCCAGAAAAATTAGAAAACAAACCATGTAGGAAAAGATGGTCTTGTGGGAACTAAAGAAGAAGAAATTTAGGCCTGGGAACTAAGGGAATTTGGAATTTGGAGATGATGAAGAGGAGGGTGGTGATGGATCTGGTTCTACTGATTCTTCTCCTGCTAGAAGTCCTGGGATTTTATTGCCAAGGTTACCATTGGATCCAAGAAACATTCCTCACTATCAAAATTGAACAAATTAATATGGTACAGCATTGATCTCTTTATTATAGTTGATTTAAAGGACCTTAACAGAATAGATTTAAACCATGAGTTACTTTGCTGTTCACTTAACACTTAGACTGTGAGTCTTCAGATTCCTAGACCTTAAATTCCTCAAGGGGCAAGATCCACATTTTCTGCAATGCCCTATACCTTTTGTCTGATGTTGCTGGTATGATCTAAAAGATAATCCCTTAAAAAAGAACTTTGATAAAAATGCAGCAGAACTGGAAAAGAAAATCACTTGATAAACAGTTTATCAGAGTTCCATACCTCTTTAGCTCCTGTGCAAGATACATGCTATGACTTTGAGAAAAGAAGATACTTCAGTTCATTTTAATGTGGACACTGAGCTGCAGAAGCATGCAGAAAGGTTCATAACCAAAAGTCCAGTGATTTCCTTTGTATTCAAATACGACAAGGCCAAGAAAAGATTTACTAGAACCAGGTGCTTTGCTTTCATGGAGATGGATGAAATTCAACCTGGACACTTTTTAATAGAAGTATACAAGGAAGTCACTTGTTTAAGGGAAAAAAATGTACGTATTGACCAAGAAAATACTTTATCTTCATCTACATCAAACTTTGCAGCCAGAATTATCCTGACTCAAATGCCATGGAATTTCTGGGCATGTTCCCACTCAGCAGGAACCATCATGGCCCTTGGAGCTTATTCACCCTGCAGCCAGCAGGGGACAAGTGGTGCCCATGCTGAGAAGCCAGAAAGTGGCAAATGCACAGCTGGACCACAGACTTCCAAGCTCAGCTCATCACCAACATTATCAACTCCTTTGGATATGGGCTTTCTATAGCTGTTGAAACATGGGTTTGCTTTTCTATTAATTGTTCAATTAGTAATCTATCTCCTAAGTTGCCACTGTTTCTGTCCTCACTCCTGTGGGTAGGACATGCTTATTTTTAAAAGTAATACAGTAAAAAGAATGTGCTAAAGCTTACACATCTGTTCACTTCAACTCCTGATGCTTTTTTAATTTTTAAATTGTGAGTTAACTTCAAACATGGTTTAATGTGGGGTAGAATATTATCAGACAGTTTTGGGGGAAAAGTAATTGGGCCAGTTATGCTGCCCTAGAAAATCAGTCCAGAAATTTATAAACAACTCCCCATGGGTGGCCTAAGTTCATCCTGATCTGAGTATTTCTGCTTAGAAATAGTGTCTCTGGGGACCCCTCAATTGTAGCAGAAATGTTTTCCCAGATGACCAGGTTGTTTTTTTAAAAGTGAGTATATTTTCAGTCATGTCAATTCACTGCTCTTAGACATCAGTCTTTAGTCTTTCTGATAATGATTATAGGGTTAATGTCAGAATCATCTCAGAATAATTGCAAATTTTATGGATATTCATCTTCTATAACATAGCAGATGGTTTTAGAGTGTCTTCTAAATCATGTATTCTAAAAAGTAATGGGCCAGATGCTGACAAAGAATATGCTGCAGGAATAACTGCTATTTCCTTCATGACTGATTGTGAAACCTTAAACCTACATGTCTCTTCTTATAGTGATGAGTGTACACATCTGGAAAGATGTTTTATTTTCTTCTCTGATATTGGTAGATATGATTGTCATTCATTTCCTATTTTAGATACCTTGATATTCCTCCATATGAAAACATGCAGGTCATTAGCTTATTATACTTTGGCTATTTACATTGCTTTTAAGAGTCTATTTGGCATACATAAAACATTCACAGTACGCCTGAGGTAAGCATTGATGCACAGAACTTGAAGATGTGCAATGGGTTCCCATGGGTTAGATGAAGAACCCACATATTTCAATATTTGATAGTTTAAATGAACAATGCCAGCATGAGGGGAATGCATTGCTAGTACTTGGCCTATTTTTTAAGCTAATGAAATCCTAGTCAGACAATTCAATCTTCTTGCTTTTTTCCCCACCCTTTAACTTTCAATCTTTTATGTCCTTAGGTCTAAGATGTGTCTCTTATAAATAGCATATACATTGATTATGTAGATAAATATATATGTATATATATACTTAAAATATTTTTATTGAGATGTCTTCATTCAGCATACAGTCCATCCAAAGTATACAATCAATGGCTCACAACATTATCACACAGATGTGCATTCATCACCACAATGATTTTCAGAACACTTGTATCACTCCAAAAAAAGAAATAAAAATAAAAAAAACACTATCCACCCCATACTCCTTACCCTTCCATCTCATTGACCACGACTATTGCAATCTACCAATTCTTTATGCACCCCTTAACCCCCAATTATTTATTTATTTTCTGTCCATATTTTTTTACTCATATAGCCATGCACTGAATAAAGGGGCATGGCAGTGACAAGGTTTTCACAATCAGATGGTCACACTGTATTGATAGTTATACAATCATCTTCAAGAATCAAGGCTACTTGAATATAGTTCAACAGATTCAGGTAGTTCCTTCTAGTTATTCAAAACACTAAAAACTAAAAAAGGGATATCTACATAATGTGTAGGAATAATGTCTAGAATAATCTCTTGACTCTATTTGAAATCTCTCAGGCACCTAAACTTTATTTTGTCTCATTTCTCTCTGTTGTTCTCAGACCTGTAATGTAGGTGAAAGTGGGACTGCAAAAGAATAAGAAGAAACATAAGTAAAGTAAAAGAGCAGGGACAGATGGTCAATGAATGCAGCAGTCAAAGACCCTGTCTTCTTTTTTCACTCAACTTTCATTCATGAATCACAACAGAAAGTGCATGTATGCTTATTTTTTATTGTTCTTAGCACAATGTATTTTTCTTACTTAATGTTTAATCTTTATTTATAACTCTTATGGGAAAAGACACAGCCCAGTGCATTGACTATTCTCTCCCAGTGCCTCAGAACAGGCCTTCTGGTGTTTTGCCATCATCTGGCAGAACACAGTGTGCTGTGTTCAGCTGTTCTTCATCCTGGTTGAGTGCAGCCAAGTATGCTCCTTAGACTGAAGTCACCACATTGCTCTTCCCCTTTTTGATCAATCCCATGATGTCAGATACTGACTCAACCTGGGAGTCCTGTCCCACAGTGCCAGAGAGATTTAAACCCCTGGGAATGATGTCTCACATAGTGGGGATGGCAATGAGTTCATCCGCCAAGTTGGCTTTGAGAGAGAGGCTACATCTGAGCAACAAAAGAGGCTCTATGGGGGTGATTCTTAAGCACAATTGTAAGTAGGCTTAATTATGCTTGTTTTATAAATTAAGTAACCACTGGAAGTTATTTCAGCCCTGGATCTTCAAGACCTAGACTTTACATTCAGTTGTCTATGTTCAATTCTGTTTAGTAGATAGATTTTAATAAACACCATATGAGCCTGAAAGAATTCTCAACCAAATGGGGTCTTGTCTTTTATCTTGATTGGATTAATTCCAAATGCTAAAATGCTTCAATACACATCTGTAGGATGAAAACTTTGCCTTGATCAGTTACTTTGCTGTTCAATTAACACTTGGACTCTGGGTTGACAGATTCTTAGACCTTAAATTCCTCAAGGGGTAAGAACCACATTTTCTCCATGTCCAACACCCTTTGGAGTATTCAGTAACTTTTGTTTGATGTTGCTGAGGAGACGCAAAATATAATCCTTTAAGAAAAACTACCATAAAAATGTAGAAAAATGGGGAAATATTCATATGATAAACAAAAGCAGGAGCCAGAGTTTCATCCAATTTAACTCCTGTGCAAGATATGGCTATGGCTTTAAGAAAAGAAGATACATAGGTTCAATTTAATGTGTATTCCAGAAGCATGTTGAAAGGTTAATAACCAAAAGTCCAGTGATCTCCTTTGAATTCAAACATGATGAGCCCATGAACAAGATTTACTAGCATCAGGTATTTTGCTTTGATGTAGATGGATGAAATTCAAACTGGTTCCATTTGAAATAAAAATACAGAAAAATTTCAATGACTTTGAAAGGAAAAACTGTACTTATTGTCCAAGACACCACTTCATCTTCATCTACATCAAACTTTGCAGCCAGAATTATCTTGACTCGAATGTCATGGAATTTTGGTGCATTTTACCAGTCAGTAGAAACCATCATGGTTCTTTGAATGTATTCATCCTGCCACCAGAAGGGGGTGAGCAGTCCCCTGCTGGGAAATCAGAGGGTGCCTAGGGCACAGCTTGACCACAGACATTTGAGTTCAGCCTGTTACTGAAACATATGTCGCCTTTGGATTTAAAGGTGCATTTAATGGTCTACTTTCTAAGTTGCTATTATTCCAACTCTCCTGCCAATGGGTAGGATTTCCTCATTTTTAAATGTAATACAGCAACAGGAATGCACTAGAGTTTACACAGCTGCTCATGTCTGCTGCAGGATCTTTTGTCTTTTTCTGATTTTCCTGTCAACTTCAAAGTTCGGGTTGATGTAGGTAGACTATTATCAAACTGCTTTGGGAAAAATTAATTGGGCCAGTTATGCAGCCATAGAAAATCAGTCTGGAAATGTATAAGCTGCTCCTTAGGGGTGGCATAAACTTCATCCTGGACTGTTTCCACTAGAAATTGTATGCTTGGGACCATTCAATTGTATCAGGGATTTTTTTCTTGGATGATCAGGTTGTTGTCTTTTGTTTCTTTGTTTGTTTTAATAATTTTACAAATATTCTTGACATGGCTGCAATTAATGGTTCACAATATCATCACATAGTTGTGGTATTCATCACCATGATAATTTTCTTGAACATTTGCATCTCTCCAGCAAAAGAAATAAAAAAGAAAAAAACCCTCATACATGCCATACCCTACTCCTCCCTCTCATTGAACACTAGTACTTGAATCTACTCAATTTATTTTAACCTTTGTTCACCCTATTTTTTGTTTATTTCTTAACCATATTTTTAACTCATCTGTCCATACCATAAATAAAAGGAGCAACAGACACAAGGTTTTCACAATCACACAGTTACATTGCAAAAGCTATACTTCTACAATTATCTTCAAGAAACATGGCTACTGGAACACAGTTCTACAGTTTCAGGTACATCCCTCTGACCACTCTAATACACCATACACTAAAAAGCAAATATCTATATAATACATAAGAATAACCTCCAAGATAAGCTCTCAGCTAAGTTTGAAATCTCTCAGCCACTGACACTTTGTTTTTTCTCATTTCTTTCTTTCCATTTTTGGTTGAGAAGTTTTTCTCAATCACTTGATGCCAAGTCCCAGCTCATCCTAAGATTTCTGCCCCACATTGCCGGGGAGGTTTATGCCCCTGAGAGGCATGTCCCATGTAGAGGGGTGATGTCAGTTCATTTGCTAGGTTGGCTGAGAAAGAGAGAGGTCACATCTGAACAACAAATGAGGTCCTCTGAGGGTGATTTTTGGGCCTAATTTTAAGTAGGCTTAGACTGTCATTTTCAGGGATAAGTTTCATAGGGGCAAAACCCAAGATTGAGGGCTGGCCAATTGATTTGGTTGTCTGCACTCCTGTGAGCATATCAGGAGTTCTCCAAATGGTGAAGTTGAATTTTTCCCCTTTCTCCCCATTCACCCAAGGATACTTTACAAATACTTCTTTATTTACTGTTCAAATCACTCTGGGATTTATCAGGGCATCACACTTACCCCAGGTTTTTTGTTTTTTATTTGAAAAGTGAATATGTTTTCAGTCCTGTCTGTTCATAGTTCTTTGACATCATGTCGTTAATCTTTCTGATAATGAGTCTAGGGTTAATGTCCAAATTATCTAGGAATAATTGCAAACTTTTATGTGTTTAGCACCCATAATGTAGCATATTGATGGTCTTAGAGTTTCTTCTAAATCATACTCTAAAAAGTAATGGGCTAAGTGCTAATGAGGTACTGCAGGAATATAACAGCTGTTTTTCTGACAACTGATTGTGAAATCTTGAAACTTACATGTCTCTTCTTATAGTGATGAATGTGCACATTTGGAAAGATATTTTATTTTCTTCTCTGATATTTGTAGATAGGATTGCCATTTATTTCCTATTTAGGTACTTTGTCATTCCTCCATATGAAAACATGCAGGTCATTAGCTTATTATAATTTAACTATTTATGTAGTGTGTCAGTTTGAAATGATGTATGTCCCCTAGAAAAGCCATGTTTTAATCAAAATCCCATTTCATAAAGGTAGAATAATTCCTATTCTATACTGTATGTTTGAAACTGTAATCAGATCATATCCCTGGATGATGTGATTTAATCAAGAGTGGTTGTTAAGCTGGATTAGATGACAACATGTCTACACCCATTTGGGTGGGTCTTGAGAAGTTTCTGGAGTCCTATAAAAGGGGAAATATTTTGAAGAATGAAGGCAATTCAGAGAGAGCAGAGAATACTGCAGCACTATAAAGCAGAGAGTCCACAAGCCAGTGATCTTTGGAGATGAAGAAGGAAAATGCCTCCCGGGGAGCTTCATGAACCTGGAAGCCAGGAGAAGAAGCTAGCAGGTGATGCCATATTCACCATGTGCCTTTCCAGATGAAAGAGAAACTGTGATTGTGTTTTCCATGTGCCTTCTCACTTGAAAGAGAAACCCTGAACTGCATCAGCCTTCTTGAACCAAGGTATCTGTCTCTGGATGCCTTTGATTGGACATTTCTATAGACTTGTTTTAATTGGGGCATTTTCTTGGCCTTAGAACTGTAAACTAGCAACTTATTAAATTACCCTTTTAAAGAAGCCATTCCATTTCTGGTATATTGCATTCTGGCAGCTAGCAAACCAGAAAATGTAGCTTCTGACTGGCTATTGGAGCATGAATTAAACATTCATTGAACACCTGATGTGGGCATTTGATACACAGAACTTGAAGATGGGTTGTGGATTTTCTGTGGGTTAGAGGGTATTTTCGTTTGCTAACTGCCAGAATGTGATATACCAGAAATGGAACAGCTTTTAAAAAGAGGAATTTAATAAGTTGCTAGGTTGCAGTTCTAAAGCTGAGAAAATGTCCCAATTAAAGCAAGTCTATAAAATCTCCAAATTAAGATGCCTGCTAGAGGTTACCTTCACTAAAGAAAGGCTGATGAAGTTCAGGGTTTCTCTCTCAACTGCAAAGGCACATGCTGAACATGTTAACTTCTACTAGCTTCCTCTCCAGGTCTCTTGCTTCATGAAGCTTTTCTGGGGGCATTCTCCTTCTTCATCTCCAATGATCGCTGGCTGGTGGACTTTGCAGTTCTCGTGTCTCTGCTGCTCTCATCATTCTCAAGCCTTTCCCAAAATGCTTCCTCTTTTTAAGGATTCCAGTAAACTAATCAAGGCCCACCTGGAATAAGTAGAATCACATCTTATTCTAATGAAAATTTAATACACACAAGTGGGTGAGTCACATCCCTGTGGAGATAACCTAGCCAAGTTTCTACCCACATTATCAAATAGGGATTAAAAGAAATGATTGCTCTCACAAGATTGATTAAGGTTAAAATGTGGCTTTTCTAGTGCACACAAATCTGTTCAAACAGGAGAACCCACATATTTTGATATTCATTATTTTAAACAAAGGACACCAGCATGAGTCAAATGCAATGACAGTACCTGGCCTATTTTTTAAATAGATTTTATTATTTATTTATTTATTATTTATTTATTTAATCATGGGCAAGCTCTGGGATACAAATCCAGGTCTCTGGCACAGCAGGCAAGAATTCTGTCACTGAGCCACCTTTGCACCACTCCTGGACTGTTTTTAAGCTAGTATAACACTAGTCAAATAACTCTATATTCTTGCTCTTACTTTTCAGTCTTTTCACTTTCAATCTACTTGTGTCTAAGATGCATCTCTTATAAACAGCATGTAGATGGATTATATATATTAAAAATTATTTTTATTGACAAATCTTCACACACATACAGTCTATTCAAAGTATACAATCAATGGCTCACAATATCATCCCACAGTTATGTATGCATCACCATAATCATTTTTAGAACATTTGCATTACTACAGAAAAAAAATAAAAAGAAAAAAAATCCATTCCATACCCATTACCTTTCCCTCTCTTTGACCATTAGCAGTGTAATCTACCCATTTTTTTACCCCTTACCACCTATTATTTATTCATTTCCTGCCCTTATATTTTTATTCATCTGCCCATACATTGGATAAGTCAGCACCAAGATTTTTGCAAGCACATGCTCACACTATAAAGTCTTTGTAGTCATACAGTCATCTTCAAGAATCAAACCTACTGGACCTTGATTATTGAAGACAATTGTATAATATTACAGTTTTACAATGCAGCTGTGTGATTGTGAAAACTTTGTGTCTGTTGCTCCTTTTATCTAGTGTATTGACAGATAAGTAAAAGATACAAGATGGAGAATGAACAGATAGTGGGAGGGACAAAGGTTAAAATAGATTGGGAAGATGGAAATATTAGGGGTCAATGAGAGGGAGGGATAAGGGGTATGATATTCATGAATTTTGTCTTTTTTTCTTTTTATTTGTTTTTCTGAAGTGATTTAAGTGTTCTGAAAAATGATCATGTTGATGAATGCACAACTATGTGATGCTATTGTGAGTCCATTGAGTGTAAACCATGTATGGAATGTTTGTATGTTAAGATTTACCAGTAAAAGAATTAAGAAAGAATCAAGGCTACTGGAATAGAATACAGTTCAACAGTTTCAAGTATTTCCTTCTAACTATTCTATTATGCAAAAAACTAAGAAGAATATCTACATAATGCATAAAAATCACTTCTAGAATATCTCTTGAATCTCTCAGCCACTGAGACTTTATTTTGTTTTAATTGTCTCATCCCTTTTTTGGTCAAGAATGATATCTCAATCTCATGATTTTGGGACTCTGACCATCACCAGGAGCAATATCACATGATACCAGTGCAATTTACACCCCTGAGGGTCATGTACCATGTAGTGAGGATGTCAGTGAGCTCACCTGCTGATTTGGCTAAGAGAGAAAGGCCACATCTGAGCAACAAAAGAGGTTCTCTGAAGGAGATTCTTAGGCATAATTATAAGTAGGTTTAACTATGCTTCCTTTTTTAAAAAAAGTACCAATGTAAGCTGATTTAGCCCATGTACTTCAAGAGATCTAGATTTTACCTTCAATTTTCTATGGTAAATTTTATTAGATAGATGTTAGTAAACACTACATGAGTCTGAAAGAATTCTCCACCAAATGCAGTCTTGTCTCTTATCTTGATTGGATTAATTCTTGATTGTATAATGCTTTGATCCACAATAGCTCTAGGGGTTGAAGATTTTGCCTTAATCAATTACTTTGCTGTTCACTTAACACTTAGACTGTGAGTTGTCAAATTCCTAGACTTAAAGCTCATCAAGGGGTAAAAAACACATTTTCTCCATATCCAATACCCTTTGGATTGTTCAGTACCTTTTGCTTGATATTGCTGAAGAGATATAAAATTAATCCCTTAAAATAAAACTATAGTAAAAATGTAATAAAACTGGAAAAAAACATGTAATAAACTGAAGAGGAAGCCAGAATTCCATGTTAATTTTAAGAAATTAGTCACCCACATCCACCTGACTCTGTGGAAATTATTTACTTTGAACTCCAAATTGAATAAGGAGTGAGCTTGAAGAATGAATTATTTAAAAAATTTTCTTCAGGGACTTTAAACTAGAAAGCACAGACACATGACCTAAGCATGGGTGATACAGGTTTTCATCCCAGATCTGACACCATCCAGAACAGACATGAAGCACTGGGGATGAGCATGATGGGGGAATCCAGGAGCCTTTACAAGTTGGGAGCCACTGAGTGTTGTTACCTTGATGCTGGGTCATCACTGGTGACCCCAGAGCTTATGATGAGACTCCATATCAGTTCTTTGTTGCTGAGGCTTGTGGGCTTGTGTGTTTGGGGTTGAGGTTGAGGTTCTGGTTTGAGAAGAGAGGCCCTCTTGTCTTTTATCTCAGTGTAGTTTGTGCAACTGTCAGCAGGCCCATTGGCCAGGTCATGGTCTGTCTACAGAGTAAAAGAGTAACCAAGATATCCCCTGAAATAATTGATGAAGCTTTAAACACTTTGGAAGAATTTCAACATAAGTGTGAAACACAAAAGAGCTTAACTGCAACATATGGGGTATGTTACTTTATTTACAACTTCATTGTAACTTCTTTCAATTATTAAGTGCATTTCATTTCTTGCATGGCTTGGTGGTAAGAGAATGAGGTCTTCACAATATGTTTAATTGTTTCTTTGAACTAGATATTTCAATTTACATTTTTTTCACAGGGGAATGGGACTATGCTATATGAGAAAAAGTGGTTTTTGAAAAAATCACTGTGCAGCTTGTAATAGAAAATTTCATAAAATCTTAAAAAACATATTAATCAGTAATAATATTAATTAGTGAGGGAGCTGGAAAGAATTCAGAGATGTTTACTGTGCATTGTGAAGTGGGAGAAAGGGATTACAAATTATTTTGCACAGTCTGAACCTCCTTCCTTCCTCACTGTGACGAACATCACAGAGGAACCAGGAAATATATAAAAAGCTGAAAGAATGTATGTTGTCAAAATATCTCCATTGGTTATTTTTCAAACACAATGATAATCGGAGGCTTTTATCTTAGTCAATTTTTAGATTGATCATTTATATTTTGCCATATTATAACCACCCTTAATTTTTAACATTATTTAATTTAAAGGGGGAATTCTCAGAGAGTCCATAAGAACTGCTGAGAAACAAAAGGAATTATTTCATATTTTTGTACACATCCCCAGTGCCCTCAGCTCTCCTCTCTGATTGCACACCACTGATCTCCTTCTCAAAATCTGGGGCAGGGGGTGCTTTCTACAGCTCCCTGTCTTGATACTGACCCCTCTCTCTGCTAGGTGAGTCCTCACTCACTCTGCACCTCCACAAATCTCTGTCTCTAGCCCCACCTGCATGCCCATAACTATGTGAATTCTTTCTCTATTTCTCCATCAAGGAGTGTTGCTTTCATACATTTTTGTTTCCTTTAAGTTATAATAATTTGCCTATTAGTCTTTACTTTATTTCTATTGTCTTCAAGTGTGATCTCCTCAACAGAAGTGACCCCTCTTCCTTATTTTGCAAACCAACTGAGCCCATCAAGATACATAGAATGGGCCCTTAGTAAATATTTGCTGGTTGAATGACTTAACAGACATTTGGATGGGCAGAAATTTGAGACAGGTACATGAGAATGTAAAATGAAAATTTTAGAATTAATGATAACTGATTTCACTTTTTATTTTTTGATTAAATAATTTAAAGATATGGGTTCCTCAGTAGATAATGAAGTAGTACTAGAAAGCTAAATAAATGTAACAAAAAAACCACACAAATAATTCTGAGGACAGCTTAAAATTTAGAAAATGGTAGAATTAAAGTAGGGAAAACATACTTAGGAATTTTATATTCAATTTTTTTCTTGGTCCAAAAAATTTGTTTTCAATGATTATCCAATTGTCCCTTGGTTTGGCTTGAATAATGGCATTCACAAAGAAATGTTCAATTTCTAAATTCTATTCCTATAAATTTGGCTCAATCATAAATAAGATCTTTGAAAATGTTATTAGTTGAGACTAAATCTAATCAGTGTGGGCCATGATACCATATGACAAGTGACCTAATAGCCTGAGGAAATGTAGACACAGTGTGTAAGAGACAGGAGATACACAGCCTTGAGAAAGAGGCAAACTTTGCATTCTGGATTACTAGCAGCTACTGAGAGAATACTATAGAGTTCAGAGAAAATGATCCTGCCAACATCTTGATGCTGGACTTCTAAGCTCCCCAGATACAATACAATCAATTTCTCTTGTTTAAGTCAAGCAGTGCATCAGATATTTTTTTTATAGCAGACCTGGCAAACTGAGATATCACCTGTAATTTTTGTTTGACTTTGACTAGTAAGAATTTGGAGAAATTCTTAAATTGTTAAAGATGTTAAAATGTATTTTAAACATTTCCTTTAAATTTTTCATTGTTTTAAATGTTTACAGATGCACACATTTCTATCAAATCAGTATATCCAATTTAGACAATGGATGGATAGGGACAATAGTAAAATAGTCAAATGTAAATGTGGACATAAGATGGCCCCCAGAGACTGAATCACATCACTCTGAGTCTACTTCACTGAGACATATATAGCCCTTGACCTGTGAGGATGTTGCACAGATGGCACAGCAGGAACTCCCAGGTGCTGAGGCTTGTTTTCAACTCTTTAACTCTTCTATTGTTCTTGACAATAAAATTGATCTACATATGAACTGTTCTCTTGTTTGATTTGGCAAAACTGATGAATGCCCTTTGCAGGTGTAACCTGCTCTCAAGCATACAAAGTGTGTGAGTTCACTCACAAGACCAATATACAAATAGGCCAAACTATCAGCATTTATTATTTTGTGGTCCAGACTAACACCAAAAGCTAACTATCCAGGATATGGTGATGAGAGAATCAAGAGAGGGCAAATCAAGTGGATACAAATATTTCAAGCTTCAGTTTGCATCAGGTTCATGAACATCCCATTGACCAAAGAAGGAAAATTGTCCAAGCTGTCAAGGGATCGTACATGCTGGTACAACTCTGAGCCATGGAAAGGGCTCAAGAGTGAAAGCCAGGTCCACAGGCTTTTTGTTTATGTTGTCCTTTTTGCTCAACAGAAGTAATTTGTGTCTTCATGAGTTTTGTGTTCTTCTGGTTTGTTTTGTTTTTCATTTTCCTAAAACTTCGGAAACATTGAAATGAAAATTCAGAAGTGAATCAATGTGAGCTAGAGTTTCTTCTAGCTGCAATCAATGTACATAAAGGGTATTTGAAAATAGAACAGAATCCTAGCATGAGAGCTGACAGGGCAAATATTTCCCCAGCTTTCACATGTGTGTGTGTCATTGGAAGAAGCACTGTGAAGCCAAGTACATGGCAATAGTCAACCTTATGCTTTGGCTGGAGCACAAGATGAGTGAAAGACCTGCAGTTGAGAAAGAAAATTGCTCAATAGGGACTGATTATGAAATTTCTCAAATACTGATAATAATTGGCAGCCTTTTGAAGCAAAGTATATACACAGTACCCATTAAACAGGGGATATAATGGAGACTCTAGAAATGAGAATTACACATATGTAAAATTAAAAGCAAAATATGTGTGTAAGTTTCATAGAATATGGAGAGAAGAGAGGGAAAGAGAGAGAGAAGAGGGAGGGAAAGAGAGAGAGAGAGGGTGAGAGAGAAAGGCATTAAACTATAAGTGCAATAGAAATCATGCATTCAGAGAAAAAAAATCAGATGTGACTTTTACCATATAAATTAGCATGTGTAATTGGTGTCCCAGATGATTATACAGTGAGTGGAACAGAAAATATCCATTGAAACAGAATGCATAAGTCATAAACACACTCTCAGATGCTCTCAACACCCAAAAGTATTAACCAATACCAAAGCAGATTAAAGCACTTTGTATTAAATCTACTGAAAACCAATTATGCCAGTTTGAAAGTATTATGTGCCCCATAAAGCCCATGTTTTGATCCTGACCCAATCATGTGGAAGCAACCATTTGTTTTAATCCTGATTCAACACTGTAGGTTAGAATCTTGATTAGATTATCTCCACAAGAGCTATGACACACCCAATTGTGGGGATGACATTTGATTAGGTGAAGATGTGACTCCACCCATTCCAGGTGGGTCTTGTTAGTTTCCTGGAATCCCTTAAAAGAGGAAACATTTTGGAGAGAGTCAGAGATGACAGAAACCTTAGAGCCGAGAGAGGAGAAATGACAGAAGCAACAGAACCCAGATATACAACAGAAGATTCAGAACTAACAAAAACTTCATAGGAGAGCTGACACAGATAAGGATATGTGGAAAACAGAGACACTGATGTTTGGAGATGCTCAGTGACCATCAGACATGGCCATGAGGTGTTAAAGCAAGTATGGACCTAGAAAGAGCCAGGCCCAGACACATAGCAGTCTAATTGTCAAATGCCAGGGACAAGGAGCAAGTTCTGACAGGTGCAAGAGAAAAATAGAATGTTATATACCAGGACCACTAATAGAATTAAATGCCAAGAAACCATATGGTCAAGAAGGCACTGGGATGAAATATTTAAAGTGCTGAAAGAAAACAATTACAAAACAAGGATTTTATCCTACAAAACTGTCTTTCACAAATGAGGAAGAGATTAAGCCATTCCTAAATAAATAAAAGTGGATGGACTTAATCATTACTAGAACATAATACATGTAATGCTAAAAGGTGTTCTTCAGACTGAAAGAAAAGGGCCCTGGACAGTAGACTGAAGCAGGTTTCAATAACTATATTACCCATATAGTTATATATAACTATATTACCCACATAGTTATATATAACTATATTACCCATAACCATACCCATAAATTACCCATATAGTTGCATATAACTATATTACCTATATAGTTACCTGTGAAAAGGTAACTATGTGGGTAATTTAAAATGCCAATATTATACAATGTTCCTTTCTATGAACTCCATTTTTTACTACTTAAAAGGTTGTAAAATGCAAATACAGGAAAAGGAATGATATATTTTTGGTTTGTAACATAAAATGTATGAAGATATAATTTGTAATTTATATGGCAAATATATGTTGGTAACCACATGGTAACATAAAATAAAAATCAGAAAATTATATGATTTTAAGAAATGGGAGGATAATCAACATGGTACACTATAAAAATAATATATATGAAATTAGACATTAATGGAAAACTGAGTGCACAAAAATGGTATAATATTTAAAGAGACAAAATATTAAAGTGGTAGAAAAAGTCCTACACTATTATTAGATACTTTAAATGTAAATGGATTAAACCAGCCAATAAAAAATAAAAAAATGATAAAACTGATTTAAAAAGCATGAGCCAATACTTTACTGTTTGCATGAGACTCATCTTAAATTGAAAAACATAAGTAGACTGAAAGTAAAAGAATGGAGTAGGATATACAAATAGTAACCAAAAAACCCTGAGATATCTACACAAATATAAAAAAAAATAGTCTTTAAGTAAAAATGTTATAAGAGGCAAACAACACCCCTATATACTGATTAAAGGACAAATTCAATAGGAAGACATAAGATCTATAAATATATATGTGTACATAATTGTAGAAATTAATAACAGGAAAAAATTTAAAATTTCCAAATATATGGAAATTAACCCATGCTTAAATGAACAAAAAGTTAAAGAAGAAATCAGAGGAAATAATGGGAAGTATCTTGAGATGAATGTAAAGAAAAATGTTTGAAAATTTATAAGATGCAGCAAAGGCAGTGTTGAAAGGAAAATGTACAGCTCTATATGATTACATTAAAAAAGAAAAAAGGTCTGAAATCAGAGACCTAAACTCAAAACTGGGATGCTTGTTCATTTCATTAGAGCTGGGGTCTTTTGAAAGAGAAGTTTGATGCAGGGACTAACTTATTAACTTCTTTATTTTACAGGTTAAGAAAGTTTATGGCATTAGTGCACTATGTCACTAAAAGAAAAGACCTTAGACTGTCAAAAAAAATTCAGTTCTCAGTTGTGTTATTAATTAGCTCAGATGTGATACTAATTAGCTGTATGAGTTTGGTTGTGGTATTTGTCTTCTCATGGCCTCAATTTGTATGTTTAAGGGAGAATAATAAAAATAAATAAATATTTCACCTGAGCTTTCTCTGAGGCATGAGAGATTTCTTTCCATATATTATCTCTTAAGTATTTACAAACAGTTTTGAAAGCTTCTTATGCACATTTAATTGATAGGGAAGTGGAAGCTCCTAGACTGTAAGTGAATTACTGAAAAACTTCCTCAAAATTCATGCATTACTTTTTTAATAGTAAAGTTCAGGTTTTGGGGCATGTTTTTTTAAAATGGTAGCTTTTTTTTTTTTTAATTTGCATATGGGCAGGAGGCACCAGGGATCGAACTCCAGACCTCCAGCACGGCAGGTCGGAGCTCTGCCTGCTGAGCCACGGCAGCCGCCCTGGGGCATGTTTTTATCCAAGGTGTTTCTCTCTGACACTTGGAACTGTGGTTGCCACTTGGTCCCTCAATAAATATGCAAAACATAGTACAACCCATTCATGCCATTCTCTCAAATACATTTCTGACTCCTACCTCTCACTTCTCATCCCCAAACTGACCTTTCACTTTATCTTCATTGTAGGTAGCTACCAGGTATGGCCTGGCAAACAGGCAATTTAGGGTCAAAGTTATAGGTAGTAATATTGTCTTCCAGCTAGGAAAGTAAGTTTGCATCTATTCCATCTTTAATAGCTTGCAACCACGTTCAAATTAAATTGTATTTCTTGAGAGTGGAAGAACATATCCACTCATACATATCCTTAAAAGTAAAAAAAATACACAAAGAAAATAACTTAATAATTGTCTTATCTTTTACTTCTCTAACCTCTCCTCCTTTCTACACTAACATAAATATAGATGTGATTATAAATGGGACAATAATATTAATAATGTTAATATTAGTAAATAATTATTTAGTAGTTGTTTTTAAAAAGGGAAGTTGGAAATTAAAGAGGCTAAGAAACTTATAGGGCCAGAACTCATGCCTACCATGCATATTTCACTTCTGTTTCTTGAGCTAGTTTAGAATACTTTCACACCTTTAGAAGAGATGGACTTAAGCAAATTACATGGAGAAGGAATTGTATTTCCTTACCTGCAATTCAAAGTGAGTTGTAGTTTAACTAACTGGACCTAAGGTTTGCTTTTGCCCTCACAAGTGAATATCTTACTGGACAATCCTTCAGGACTGGGTTGGAAATAAGGGTTTCTATGGAGTTGCTGATGATGGAAATTTCCTTAGAAATCATAAGCATTTGTGGGAATTACTATAAATATGCAGTGCAGTAAAAATACATATGTTAAACTCAAGCTTTTGCAAATAAGAACCCATGAGAATGGATCTGATGCCAGAGGCATTTCTTTCTCACAGCAAGGAACATTTTCTCCTATAAACCCTTTTTTATTTATTTATAGGTTTTTGGCATTGAATTGAGAATCTTTCACTTTGTTTTTCCCACACACCATTCTGTCCAAGAGACAATGATTTTTCATCTAACCCTATGCTTTTGGGAGGAGCTTCATGAAATTGGGCCACAGGGCATAAACTCCCAACTCCCCAAAACCTTCTACAATTGAAGGCATCACTAAATCACAATGAAGTATAGTTTTCATGTTTTATCCAGAGTTCACATGATTCACTTTCTAAGTAAATTATAGTTGAAGGTATGAGAAACATATATGAAAAAAGTTATTTACAATCTAATGTTAAAATAAAAATATATATTACTATTAATGGATGAAAGTATGCATATAGGAAGGTACACATATATCCAAAGTGTAGAGTAAAATAATGGAAATATTTATAGGGGAAATACAAATATATTTTTATGTTTAAACAGGAATAAATATCAGAAGAAAAAATCTAGAGAAGATAGTGGTAGGAAAAACATGTTCAAAGAGACATCCTTCAGTTTATATAAATATAAGATGTTCTGCAATATGTTGGATCCATGGGATGTAAAGCCCAATGCCACACATCTAGCATGAGAAATTGATGATTGTATATACATGATAATTTCCTTCAATAATAGAAGCATTAGTGATCCATTATAAAATCTTATGTGTCTTGAAAACTGAAGGCAAACTCATAGCCATAAAGACCCAACCATTAGAGAAATATTTTCTTCTTATAAACTAACCCAAACCGTATACTGATCAGGTCAGGATTAATGAATGCAAAATAATTTCAAAATTAAGAAATGTTTTTCTAGAGTGGAAATCTCCAAATTTAATATTTTTAGAATAATATAAAGATGTTGTATTTCAATTATTAAGATGTAAAATCTATGCATATATATCATATATGATATATTTATCATATATGCATACAGTTAAAAATAAAATGTTCTTTAGAATCTCTAGATTTCATTTGAAGTAAAATTTTAGGACATTAAAGTGATTTGCTCAAGTTCATACAGCAAAGTCAGTAACTCTCGGTTATTGTCAGGGAACACGATCAGCTAGTTGTGTGTTTTTGTTTCTTAAAAAAATATCCAGATCCCAAACAGGAAGACTCTATGCAGAAAGCAGGGTTATTTCCATTTTCAATGAAAAGTTTCCATGTGATCACAACATGTGGAAAACATTTGGAACCACTGAATTATAATATTCATAGAATTAAAAAATTGAAGTAGTAATGAAGAATACAAGCCCACTCTTCCTGCCAAGTGACAACATTCTCTATTTTCAAATAAGTTATTTTCAGCTGAGTCCTTTTTACATCTACTGTAACCTTGTACCTTACTAGCAGTGTGAACAAGTTCCTTCTGTTTGAGTTAATGTGGAATGTTATAAAGGATGAAATGATGTTTGTAGTCTTCCAGGTTTTACTACCTTGCAACTCTGTGGCAAATTTTGATATTGTGATGAATATGAGAAATAATCAGATACTTGGGAGAGCCATGCATTTCTTCCAGTTCTACTCATAATTTTCTGATGCCTGTTTCTCCACAAACACAGCTCTGTGACTGATTATACATTCTGCATGTGGGTAGAGAATCATCTCCCATAATTAATGCATGATCCAGATCTTTTCAGTTCACTTTTTTTTGGTGCATGAAGGTTTCTCCACTCATCCACATATCCTTTGGTCACTCTGCTGTTTTTGTAAGCCACTGCAGTGCACAATAATCATGTACCAATGTCTCTGTAGCACTTTGGGGAATCTGACCTGGGTAGGATCTTGGATCCATTCTCAAGTACAGATTATTTTAGTTTTGAAATTATCCTTTTGTGATTCTGATACTATTGATGACTATTTCTGTGATGTGCAAAAATTTTTAAAACTCATTCCATAGACACCTATGTTGTAAATCTACTCAGTCTTTAAAACAATACTGATAATCTCCTGTATTCTGATCTTCTATCCCCTAAACAACCAGAATGTAAAAGGAAGAGGGAGGGTGGGTAATGGTGGTTCAGTGACAGAATTCTTGCCTGCCATGCCAGAGACCTGGGTTCAATTCCTTGAGCCTTCCCAGGCCAATAAAAAAAGGAAGAGGGAAAGCCCTCTTCACCTGCTCCTCCCACATAATTTTGGTCACAGAATAACTTTGTTCCTTGTATACTCACTTATACTCACCCTCCAGTCATATTTCTGATGGACAAGATAGTGTTTTACACACAGTTTTACATTATTGGGATACTGTTTCTCAATCCTCTTATTTATACTTTGAGGAATGCAGAAGTTAAAAATACCATGAGAAAATTATCATGTAAAACTGTGTGAGTTAATGCAACAGAGAGAAGACTCCACTTGAAGATTCTGTTTTAAATAAAGTTGATTGATTGAAAAGAGAAAATGTGCTCATCCTGATGTAGCAAGTGTAATCCTCTCTCAGTAGGAATCTTGGGAAAGTAGGAAAAGTGAGCACAGAGCACAGAATCCAAGTTATGTTTTAGACAAATTCACATACAAGACAGTACATCAACTACAGCAAGATTTGAATGAGCTTAAACTCATTCTTGGTTCGAAACCCACTCTTCTGGCCCAAAGTCATTCCAAAAAACTTTGGAGCCCATAGTGCCATAAATATTAGATTATTAAGCCCCTATTTGAAATTGTGTCCCTTTTTGGGACATCTGCAATGTGAACTTTCAGCTTTCTGAAAATATACCGAGAGGAAGCTCACAGTTTTTTCAAATAAAAACAATTTTGATTATAATAAACATTCACTAAATTGAGCCATAATCTTTCTCAATGTACATTAATATATTTTGTTCATCATGTTAGTCATTATTCATTCATAATATTAAGCTTTATAGCCTTTTTGTAATTTGTCATGTGACACAGCATAAAAATTGCATTTGGTAAATCAGTGGCAACTTTATAATATTATGACAATATTATATAGATGAATCCTTCAGGGATGAGTTAATGTATAATGAAACACAAGGCAGAGAAATGAACTTTGCAATACAATATAAAATACCATTATGATCTATCCCAAAGAAAACATTGTATTGTATGAAACTACTGAGTACATAGACATTTTTGGAAGGTCATTGATGATCAGGAAATTTTTCTATTCCCCATTAATTAAGATTAGTTGAAATTCCTCTTGTGGATTAATGTTTTTCTGGCACCAGAATTCAAAGACACAATCATACCATTTGTTATATTAAAGTTGTCAAATTCAAATCAGATGATATGATTTCAAATACCATCATCATGCAACTGACAATCAGTTTATGATGTGTCCACCCAGACTTTTCAGCTGAATGGGAGCCTGATTTTCCTATACTCCTCTCTATCACCAATAATCTTCACAATTACCAACTGATTGTTTTTAGTCCAATGATGCTCTATTTGCACTCTTCTTCTGCCAAATCCATCTTTCCATTACCCAGACTAAAAACACTGGAGAATAACAAATAAGCAAAAAAGATGGTGATATCACAACTCACAAACAATGCAGAAAAAAATGTGGGCCTTATATCTATATCCAGAATCTGATATATGTTTTTAATTTATTCCCCTACCATTCTGGAAGGAGCCATCATCTTTTATCTAGAGTGCAGCAATAGGCTTTCATAATTCTTCCTAGTTCTATTGTTTTCTTGCTGAATCTGTTCTGAACACAGTAGCAAGAGAAACTTGCCACTCCTCTGCATAAAACTTTGCAAGGACTCTATTTAATTTGGAGAAAAGACTAAGATCTTTACAGTAATTTTAACTTCTATTGACACTTTGCCCTTTTTGCTATACACAATCTAGTTCTCTTGTCTACAGCCAAATGGAATTTTTGCTCTCCCATTACTGCAACAGGATGGCATCTACCTGTACCTTAAGTCATCTGCCCCAATTTCTTCTGTTTAAATTACTCTTCCAGCAATGTTTTAATCTAACATCCATCTCTTTAAGACACTGCATTAAGTATCCCCTCAGTTAGGCCTCATGAATTGTCATGTTTATTAAAGTATCCTCATTACATTCCCCATCTCCTTATTTTTCTTTCTTTTTCTATTTAAATACAATTTATCATCTTCAAACATACTATATAAATTACATATATAATTCATTTTTCTAGTTTTTCCCACTAGTATGAAAAACCCCAAAAGAAAGTATCTTTGTCTATTTTATACAAAAATGTATCTCAAATTGTTTGAGAATAGTTGAAACATTGAAGACACTCATTAAATGTTTGTGGTGGTTGTCATGACTTAGTACTTAAATTTTGAAAAATAAAGAATGGATCCTACCACTGAGCCTGTTCATTCCTATAAAAATGCTTAATTATTGTTTCAATTTGAATAATAAATAAAAATACATATAAATACATTTTTGATAATCTGATGACCTATCACTTCTAGGTATAGCCACACTATTCCATTATCAGGCACTGATTGCTAGTTTAGAGGCAACAATCACTGCCATGCTCTGTTGAGAATATAAGAAGTAAGCAGACATGAACTCGGTAAATGAGGAGAGCAATGAAAACAACTTAGTGATAGACCTTTACATAGTAGCAAAAAGTAGTAGTCATAAAACTTTACATAGTAGCAAAAATTCAATACATTGCATTTTTAGTAAGAAATTCCCTGTGCATGTTCCTTGTGCCAGGTTCCTCATTCAGAGACTGCTAAAAATCCACTCAGGTGTTCTTTTCTTCCATTAAGCAAATAAGTTTGAATTAACCATGAAAATGAAATTCAATTTCCAAGAAGATGGCAGAATAGGATAGGTTGAGTTCACCTAGAACTCCTAGAGCAGGGTTGGGAAGGTGACTGAGATGGTGATTCCAGGGCATAAGTGACCCAGGAGGGACCTTCTGCACCATGTAGGGAGGCCCTGGTTGCAAAAGCTGAAGAACTGAGAAGCAGAACACCAGGTACAGTATAGCTTGCACAAACAGCCTAATGTGAAACCAGAAGCCTTCAGGAGTGTACTGACAGAGAGATGGGGGCCAGGAAGTAAGCCAAGCCATGTTCCTTGTCATTGTTACAGCCCTGCAACCAGTAATTCACCCCACACTTGACACATCTGAACCCCATCACATGCCCCCTTCCCCTTCTCCAAGCACCCCCACCCTTCCAAACCCTCACATGTGTACCACACTCTACACTTCCACATCAAACACATGCATGCCTGACCCAGACCATCCCACCTCTCCTGTGCAAGTACAGTCTCACCCTGCCCATCCTGAGCCATAGCTCCCACTCCCTGCCCCCTGCAGGTGGTCACCAGCACATAAAGGCTGTGAGAACTTACCTCCATACCCAGGCTACCCTGGCCCCCAGCCAACACAGTCATGCAACCCCACCCTTCCCCCCCCCGAGGTGAATATCAGTTTACAACCCTCTGTGACCTGAACATGCACATGGACCATAGTCAAACCCCCAGGTCTCAGAAAGCACTGACCTTTGCATGTGGGCTACAGCCACCCCCAGCCCACAGAGGCACAATGTGGACCTGCTCTCCTGAGCTCTGGGAATGTGCACAAAGGGCCCTGTACCATAAACCAATGCATGCCAGGGCCCTTCCCCAAAGATCCCTGCACCTTCACAGCCACCCCTTCCCTACCACAGGGTGCCCAAGCTCACAGCCACCAGCATAGAATCCCCAACCTGTGCTGATAACTGTGCTGCAACAATTCACTGCACTGTTGTACCTTAACCCACAACTCACATCATGTTCCATATTCAACCAGCAAACAAAGCTTTAGACTTATGAAGGAAATCAACTTCCAAAATAAAACAATCAAGATATTTACATGCTATGAAGACAGCAGATGATCACTAAGCATATCATGATGCAGACAGATATACCATAGCATAATGATCAATTGAAAACACCAGAGGACATGCACACATTGGAACAACTAATCAAAGATGTTCATATAATACTACTAAATAAAATAAATGGGATGGCTAATGATATAAAGAAGATCAAGAAAACTCTAGAAGAGCATAAAGAGGAATTTGAAAAATAAATGAAATATAAAATTAAAGGTCCTGTTCACCAAATAAATATCATACTAGAGATGCACAACAGCAAATATGAAGAGGCAGAAGAAAGAATAAGCTAACTAGAGGACAGGACAACTGATTTCAAATACTCAAAGGAACAAGTGTCAAAGAGGATGGAAAACTTTGAATTGGACTTCAGGGAATTGATTGACAAAACAAATCTGTTTCTGTCTTAGGTTCTTGGAGGCATAGGGTAGTTGAACCAGCCCCACATGGGCCACAGGACTTGGCCATGGACCCCGGAGGGATGCAGTGTGGATGCTAAGTACCAGACAAAGGGGACATGGAGCAGAGTTTGGTGTGGATCTCCCATGCCTCACCCCCAAGATGAGATGGGCCTTCCCATGTGTAGAAAGAGGAGAGGAATCTCAGACTCTGCCTTCTGGAGCTCATTTTGGAGACAAAGCTCCCCTTAGTCTCTTTACATCTCCCAAAGCAGTCAAGGAAAGGAGTGACTGCAACTTATTAAGACCTTGCTTTATCACCATAAGTACATGGTATCTTGTATAGGGAGTGAGATTTTGTTGGTTTTTCCATGTTATTGTGATGCTCCAATATATCTCAGAGTAATTTGGGCAGTGAACAAAGAAGTTTTTGCAAAGTCCCTTTGGGGGAATGAGGAGAAAGGAGCAAATATTCAACTTTCCCATTTGGAGAATTCTGATATTCTTGAAAGCAGTGGGGACAGTAAAATTAATAGGCTTAACCCATGATCTTGGAGTTTGCATAAGGAATATGAAATTTATTCTTGCAAAGGATAGGCAGGGCTTACTTAAAATTAGGTCTAAGAATCACCCCCAGAGAAGCCCTTTGTTGCTCAGATGTGGCCTCTCTCTAAGACAGCATGACAGGTGAACTTGCTGCCTCCCCCTTGTGTAGGACATGATTCCCAGGGGTGTAAACCTCCCTGGTAACATGGCACAGAACCCTCAGGATGAGTTGGGACCCAGGATCAAAAGATGAAGAAGGCCTTCTTGATCAAAGGGGGAAGAGAGAAATGAGACAAAATAACATTTTCAGTGGCTGAAAGATTTCAAACACAATCAAGAGGTTATCCTGGAGGTTATTCTTATGTGTTATATAAATATACCTTTTTAACTCATGGTGTATTGGAGTGGCTAGAGGGAAGTACCTGAAACTGTTGAGCTGTGTGTTCCAGTAGCCTTGATTCATGAAGGTGATTATACAAAGATATAACTTTTGACTATATCTTTGTCACTCTGTGACTGTGAAAACCTTGTGTCTGATACTCCTTTTATCAAGTGTATAGACAGATGAGTAAAAACCTATTGATACAAATAAAGAATAGTAGGGATAAGGGGTAAAATAAATTGGGTAGATGGAAATACTAGTGGTCAATGAGAGGGAGAGGTAATGGGTATGGTTTGTATGAGTTTTTCTTTTTTGTTTTTATTTCTTTTTCTGAAGTGATGCAAATGTTCTAAAAAATGATGATGGTGATGAATACACAACTATGTGCTGACATTGTGAACCATTGATTGTACACCACATATGGAATATATGTGTGTGAAGATGTGTCAACAAAAATATAAAAAAAGACCTTGCTCTCTATCCCTGGACCCTTCCACCTCTGAGTCTACCAAGGTTAAGAGGAAGAGACATCTTGACTAAGGCCTGTGGGAGACAAAACCTGGCCTCTAGGAGCCCTTAGGTCCTGGGGAGTTGTAGGCTGATTCCAGCTGGATGTCTCTGGGGTTTGCTGAGCTTCCCTGGAGGCCTGAGAAGTTTCTCTGATGATGGCACAACCTCAAGATTGGGCAGTGTGAGCTTCCCTGGAAGCCTGAGAAGTTTCTCTGATGATGGCACAACCTCAAGATTGGGCAGTGTGAGCTTCCCTGGAAGCCTGAGAAGTTTCTCTGATGAATGCACAACCTCAAGATTGGGCAGTGTACTTCATCTGGCCTAAATGCTTCAGACCCTCCACTTTGGGTGTCCCAGCTCATCTTGATCAACTCTTCTGGTGCTGCAGCTCATCATGATGCAGTGGGATTGGGGGAGTTCCAGACAGCAGATTGAAGGGCTGTTGTTCCAGATGAGGCAATTGCATTACAAGTAATGACAAGAGAGCTCACCTCTCAGCTACAATAGCTCAGCAGTCCCAAGGCTGTGGGGTGAAACTGAATATTACAGCTCTCCCCAAAAGAGAGTAATTGATTTCTCTTTTTTCCCTTTCAAAAGTCTTCTAGTGCAAAGAATTGAAATATTCAATTACTCATGTAATTAGTTCAAGGCACTTCCATTTTCTTTTATTTTATCTTGTTTTTTCAGATCACAAAGGGAGGAAGTCCACTCAGGGGAGTAGAGAGGTGTTTTTGTCTCACTTCCATGGTCTTGGGCCCTGGGTGAGTGCTGGGACTGTCTTCCCATATCTGGCAGTAATCATCAGCCTCAATTTCAGGCTGGAGCCCTGAGAGGAGCAAATGTGCTGTATTTGTTGATGTCTCTTGTGGTCCAGAGAAGTGACTATAAAACTCCAACCCCAATTACTTATATGAGTTTGAGTAAAACATCAGGAATATCCTGGGAGAAATCTCTGGCTTCTGCTGATGCCACTATAAGCTTTTTCCTGCAATGTTGATGCCCCTTCTCAGACTGCAGTTGAGTCTGGTGGGAGATCCGGGATTTGCATGTTTGAAATGATTCATGTACTCTAGAAAAGCCATGTTTTAATCCTAATCAGTGTTGTGAGATCAACAATTTCTTCTAATCCTATTCAGTACTATAAATTGTAAACTTGATTGGGTTATCTTCATGGTGAGGTGACTCAACCAATTGTGGGTATTAAATTTGATTAAATATAGATGTGTCTGTACCCATTCTATGAGTCTTGATTAGTTTACTGGAATCCTATGAAAAAGGAGACAGTTTGGAGAAGGTTCTTATTGAGAATCAGGAGAGAGCAGCAGAACCATGACAGAATGATGAGAGAACCACAGAGTGCACCAGCCAGTGACCTTTGTAGATGAGGAGGATGAAAGCCCCTGGGGGTGCATCATGAAACATGAAGGCTGGAGAGAAAGCTGGCAGACTGCCACCATGTTCACCATGTCTTTCCTGTTGAGAGAGAAATGCTGAACTCATTGGCTTTTCTTGAGTGAAAGTAATCTCTTGATGGTGACTTGGTTTAGATATTTTTGTAAACTTGCTTTGTTTTGGACAATTTCACAGCCTTAGAATGGTAAATTAGTGACCTGTAAAATCCCCCTTTTAAAAAGCCATACCATTTCTGGTCTATTGCATTCTGGCAACTAGCAAACTAGACCCCAGATATGCAGAGAAAATGAATGGCTGATCAGAACAGACTATGAGAAGGAACCTGCAGACAGGCACTCATGATTGATGGACAGAGAACAGATCTACTGAGATCTGAGCCAGCTGTTGAAGGCTGTCTGTACCTGTGCAGTGAGGGATGAGCACAAGGAGGAGAGGAGTCCAGGCCATAGTGGACACAGTCCCTGAGGCCCACAATGACCTAGGCTGCTTTTGTTATCTTCTTAGTGGCCTCAGCAAAGGAGGGTCTTGTCATACCAATTGTGTCCAACTCCTCTCTACACCATTTTTCCAGAGCTGAGTGTCTTGTGGTTAGAGGGGGTAAAGACGGAATACTCTAGCTCCCATTGTGGGGACCCGAGGAGGAAACAGCTTCTGGGACACATGGGTCTATGAGCAGGAGGCTCTGCCATGCCCAAAGAGGACCTGACACTGGGTCCCCCCTTGGGAATACAGGTTTCAGCCCAGGCTCACTGGATACACCCAACTGTGGGAATACTCCATGCAGATCCCAGATGACAGCACCATAGTGCCCACCTGCTGGCCACAGACAATATTCAGTCTTCTCCATGGTCTTATGGACTTCTGCCATCTGACCTTGTTACTGCCATGCAGCAGACAGTGATTGGAAAACCTGTGTGGCCAGTACTGTGAGCAGCTCTAATGTAACTAATGTTAATATGGTCCATATGTGGGACCCTTCCAGTTTAAAAGAGGAATTTCAATAAAGATAAAGCAAATATGAAAGTTGTTATAAGAACAAAGTATTGTCTGAAAAAAAAAACAAGTAGGGAATTTAGAGACGGCATCTTAAATGAGTCATTCCTTAACATGACTCTTGGAAGGTGAATATAGGTGTTGTTCTTAAGAGAGAAATACATGAGAAAGGATGTCCTAGATGAAGAGAAAATGTGTGCTGATAGACAAGATGTGGAAAGACACAGCATGCTGATGAAACATGGAGGTCCTTGAAAGGAGAAGGCATTGTGGAAAGGGGCAGGGAGGTGTGTGGGAGAGCATTGCAGGCTTCAGAGAGCATGCAGACCATGATATAATGTAAAGGAAAATGTGATAAGGAGAAACCAGGAGAGGAAGTTAATTTTAAAGTTTTTACTAATTAAAAGATTTAGAATGATTGACCAAGAAAATTGAGAGAAGGGAGAAAGAGTTAAATGCAATTATGATTTAATGATCATGTTTTGGATAACTGAGGATATAATGTCATTTAGTCTCATAATTTATTCGATTTATTAGATGATTTGTTTGTGTCTCCCTTTCTCAGCACATAAAATGCACATTGGGAAAAAATGCACTTGAGAAAGACAAGTAAGGGTCAATATAATTTAATAGCAGCCAAGTGCTGCCTGTGACCAGCGGCAGCAAGTCAAGGACAATTCTTGGTGGGGTGTTGTGTGACAAGTGCAGTCACTGGTGGGGACAGTGTCAGGTTAAAAGAGACATGGACTGAAAAGTTTGCTATTTAAGGGACAAGTACAAGAGCACAACATCCTCCTTGATAGATTGGGGAATTCCTTCTATCATTTATCCACTTAAGAATTATTTTCACAGCACATTTATTTCTATTTTGTTTTTGCTTTGGGGTAGGAGGCACAGTTGGTTGGCAGTACCTCCCCACAGTGAAGGTTGAGTGTGGACTGAAATCAAGAGAATGCCCCAGACCTGAGGATGGGGATATATGTATGAAGTGGGAAACAAGATGCTGGACAGGAAATTGTGGGCTGAGAGCTCCAGCCACTGAGAGTGTGTCCAGCCTGTGGATATTATCAAGGAAAACTATTTGTGAATATGTAAGGAATGATATTTTCTCCCTCCTTTGCCTTTCTCATTTCCCTACTTACTTACTTAGATTGCTTAAGATAATGGTCCATCATTATAAGCATCACAATCACTAAAATTCTCTGATCCTTTCCTCTCTTGTCATTTATTCCTACTCACTGCATCCCATCCTGTCATGTGCAAATCAGCTACTGTTTACTCTCCACCCAAACCAACTCAGCTGAATGAAACTGGAAATGTCACTATGTGGACTGCTCTCACTTTACATTATGAAGATTGCTCATAAGGGTAACCTACAGCCCCACCACCAACCTCATCTTCTTTTTCCTTCAGTATGTTTTTCCCTGTTTGCAAATAGTTCACTCCCCTTCCCTTGCAATTATAAAAACTCCTCCATCCATATTCATAACTAAGAAAAGATAATCCCTCAGAACATAACTTACTAAGATCATCTACTAACAGTATAATTCTTTGCAAATAGTTTTCTTATTCAAGAGAAATAATTTCACCAATTCTATAAATTTTATTTGATTTCCCCCAGGGACTGTTACTGTTGTTTAGATACATACCACGCAAGTCTTGGAATATTAATGCTAGCAGTTTAATATTTTGTTTATATGACTGGAATGTTTTAATTATTTTACTATATGGACATAAAAATATTTATTGTATTTAATATAGTATTATATTGAACTTGTTATTAAGAGAATAAATATAAACATATTGTTTTATATATTCATTTATACTGTCAATTTTTTAAATTAAATGAATTCCATTTCCTCTTATGAGTGAATTATGTCACATCCTGATGATGAAAAAATAATTCCATCTCATTTTTCTTTATAAATCTTGTTTTGGTTGTTTATATTTTGTGTTGATAAATTCCAGGAAAAAATTACACTTTTCATAGCAATTATCTGTGCTAACATTATTCAGTATTTAAAGCAATATTAGATATGAGTTAAATGGCAGAAAGTACATTAAGATTTTAAGGAAATACCCTTTTGTTCTGAATTTTTTCCCCTTTATTTGAAAATGTGGAATATAATATTCTGGGCATCTGTGTTAATGTCCACAAAGGAAATTCAAGGCACCTATGATACCTGTTTAAAAAAATATAAGAAGAAAAAACATTCACACAAGAAAGCAAAAGATAACTGAAACTACTCAAAACTGGCACCCTCAGCATGTGTACAACAGTTAATGTACAAACTTCCTGTTATCTGTCAGTGAAAAACAAAAAACACAAAATAATCAAACCTCCCAATTACAGAAAGCTATTTTCCATGTTCCCCTCAAAATCCACAAGCCTTAATTAGAAGCAAGGTCAGTTTAAGGAAATATTGTTGGAAGACTTAGAAGAAAGCTCACAGCAGAACTATAACTGATCTGGAGTCATGGTGAGAAATAAAAAACACCCCTAACTATGAGGATAGATCACAGTGTTCAGATAGAAGAGAGCCTGGAACTAAAAGGAAAGAATATTAAAGTTCATTTGAAGTAAAAGGAAGACATATTTGAAAGGTAATGTTATGGAAAAGTGAATTAAAAGGAAAAGACAAGGGCCCTTTGGGAGTCATAGGGTGATAGGAGAAAGTAAGAAGAAGGAATTGACAGTTGTCAGGAAAAATAAATGAAAATCACTTCATACTAGAAAGAACACATCATTGATATGATCCTATTATAATAAGAAAAGAAAAATTAATGAGGATGAGGACAGAAAAATATAGATCTAATCTCTAATCAACCTATAATTTAAGAAAGAAACCAGAAAGAACAAACACTTGCTAATTTATTTAACACAAAAGGAGACTACAAAGCAGACAACATAAGAAATGACAATATTCCAATAGTCATTTCAAAATTATAAATTAAAAAAAATGAATTAACTTTGTTCCTCAGAAGAAAAAAGAAAAACAAACCTAGATGAAATACATACTTAATTATGAAAATACCTTTGACTAAAATTGGCCTTATTAAAGATTTAAACTTTAAATAGATCAATTACTATAAAAAATATCTCAGAAGGGATTTCCACCCCACATTGAAGATGGCCTGATTCCAATTTCTCTGCTTCAAAAGTGTGTTCCAAACAATGAAAAATATGTAACTTTTCTAATTCCTTTATAAAGTAAATATACCACTGACACCTACACCTGACAATGAGAGTAAAATCAGAGACAAATGACAGACTTATATCACCAGTTTGATGCTAAATTCATAATAATTATTAGTAAATAGAATCTAGCTTCTCATTGAGGAATGGATACAAAACGACTGTTTTAGTTTGTTAAAGCTTCTGGAATGCAATATACCAGAAATGGAATGCCTTTTAAAAAGGAAATTTATTAAATTGCAAGGTCACAGTTCTAAGGCTATGAAAACGTCCAAACTAAGGCATCCAGAGATGATACCTTAACTCCAGAGAAAGGACTGGTGAAGTTCAGCATTTCTCTCTCAGCTGGGAATGCAAATGGCATGTCTGCAAACTTTCTTCATTTCATAAGGCTTCCCCAGTTGCTTTTCCCTTCTGATTGTCCAAACATCTCTGGGCTTGGTCGCCATTATAACTTTTTCCAAAATGGTTCCCTCTCAAAGGACTCCAGTAAGCAACCCCACCTTGAATGGATAGAGACACATCCCCATCGAAGCCAATTAATCAAAAATTGCTATCCACACTGGGTGAGTCACATGTCCATGGAAACCATAAAGAAGATCCCACCCAGCAATATTGAGTGAAAATAAAGAACATGGCTTTAATGAGGTACACAACAGTTTTAAACTGCACAATGACCAGAGTGGAATTTATTCCAGGAATGCAACCTTGTTTCATTATTAGGAAATCATTTAATATAATACACCACATTGAGAGACCAAAAGAAAAATTCCTGTTATTGCCTCAACAGATTATGACTCTTTAACAAAATTTAACACCAATTTTCAAACTAACCTTCTTAAGAAAATAAAAATAGATGAAAACTTTTTATGTATGGTGATACAAATTCACATGTACAGTACTTATTTCAAAAACTAATATCTTAGAAAATGTGAGTGGTTTCCACTTGGATTAGGAAATGGCAACGACGTCCACTATGCCCTTTATTCCTGCAAGAATTAGCCAATGCAATTAATTGTCTAATAACCACTGTCTAGAAATCAGTGGTTATGTCTAAGGCTGGAAAATAACAAAAGAAAAGATATTCTTAAAGATACAAGCAGAGTGATACTCACTGTGTTTCTCTAATCTGATTTGAAGAGCTGCTGTTGAAAAGCATCATTTGGCTGGGCTGACATTTTTATTTTTAAATTGTGGTATAGTGTTCAGCTGTACATCATGGAATGTGAACTTGTAACCATCTCAAAGCCTGCATGAAATGTTGATTACATTGTACATTTTTCTGGATGCCTTTAAAAGCCTTAAAAACACATGGTCCTTTTTCATATTTCTGTCATCCAATTAAAGATTATTATTTGACATTCATTAAAAAGGACTCAGATGCATGGAATATCCTCAGCTCCTCATACTGGTGGCAGAGGGACAGCAGACTCTCCCACTGAGCTGCTGGTCTAGGTGTTGACAGGGCAATAATGGACTGGGCAAGAGGAGCAGAAGGAAGGTCTCAGTTCACTCTTCCAGGTATCAAGACACAGTATCAGTTCTGAGGCTCTTCCTTCAGGCATGGAATGATAACCTCCTCCATACACTGCAATCTGGGAAAGATCAGTCATCACAGTAATAGGGTTCATAACGTGAGCTTTTGGTGCCAGTCAGCATCAACACAAACCACTTAGCTGAGGCTTCCAGTAAAAAAGATGGTGATGTTCTGACCACAGTGTAGGCACTGATGGCAACTGTGCAATTCCAGACTCAGGCCAAGACATTAGAAATAGGGACAGGGAGACAGAGATAGGCAAGGCTGAGGTCACAGCACACATGCTACATTCAAAACAGGAGAAAGTCAGGTACAGTGTAACTTCAGGGCTATTCCTATAAACCACTGGCAAATGCTGCCTTTGAAAATTGCTGATGGACAAAGTTTTCAAGATATGGTGAGACACTTTGGAGCTCTCTACTGAGGCTTGATTTTTGAAACTCTGTCCCCAATCACTACCTCATTCACTATTATGGGATCAGACTTAATCAATGTAAACATATTCTAGCTCCTTGCTGACTACTGTCATCTTCTTGTGCTGAGGTTTTGACTAAGCCTGCATTGAGGTAAAGGAGATGCTCCACTTCTGAACCAGTTAGGTGAGGATGGAGACCGAGGAGCTCATGAAGTCATGAGGGGCATGCCTTTCATGAGAGGCTAAATCATTTTAGCCTCATTGAGTTCTTGTTATCTCAATAGCTTTTTGATATTATCAAAAAAGCATTGATACCTTACAAATAGTAATTTACAAATCAAAAATTGTAATATATGAGCAACATTATAATGTTCTGCAGAGAATGTTTTCTATCACCCATAAGTAGAAAATACAGGATATCTTTGGAAAGACCTATGTCATTCTTAGGGTGAAAATCTGGTCCACTTATCAGGTCACTTTTCTCTGGGGCTAGGAATATGGAAACCCCAAAGTGCTCCTACATACCACTTAAGACTCTCAGGCTAAGGAATGGCATTGGTGCCTTCTTCCTTCTGAAGACACACCCTGTGTCCACCCCACCTACCTTTTCTCAGTCCAGGGCAAATGAGTACAGATGTAGAGATGTGTTCCATCCTGATCTGGACCCTAACACCATGCTGCTTAGATAGAGAATCTCAAAATGACATCAATCTCAGTGAGATATTCCAGTTTGCATGTACATGCCAAATAACCCCCTTCCCTAATGCTATAAGAGCCAAACCAGAAAAATCCCCTGAGCAGAACATTGCATGCCAAGAGCCTTAAGACTAAGAAAGCCAGTCTCTCCCAATCATGATTATAGCACCATTCAGCGAGCCTGGGAAGGCTTTCCTATTCAAGAAGAGAAATGAAGGAATAAAACCTGCTCAAATATGTTCCACACCACACTGAGGGATAAAGGGCTTCTTTGATAGTCAATATAGACACATTAAGACATGGCCAGTGACAATTCCACCAAGCACAGTGCTCCCCAACACAAGGGAGCTACTCATCTCCCAACAATGGTCTCCTGGTCTGTTCCCCCAAATATACATTTTCAGGAGTGGTGAGTTCTCTCATTGGGAACCACCTGCATCTGTAAACTCCACCATTACCTATGGGGTCAGCACCAATCAGACTTTCCAGGGACCTTTTAAACAATGGAGGTAGCAAGTATTACCAGGCCTCTCTGAAGCCTGATGAGAAGCAGAGGTTGGTGAGCCAGGGACATCAGAATGGACTGGGACCTTTGCTCCAGAATAAGTAACCCCCACAAGTTGTTTCATCTTTTCAATAAATTGGGTTTGTTAGAGCCCTGGCAGGAAGGAGAGCTGGGAAGAAGTTTGCTGCTGCTTAGAGCAAGTATGGGGCCAGGGCTGGAATCCATGAGGGCACCTGGAAGACTCAAGGGAGTTGTGCTCATTGGGAGAAGGGCAGACCCCAGTACTAGCTGCCTCAGGCCCAGCTACACTAAGACTTTGGAGGCACCAACACAATTTTGACCAACTCTCACAATCAGGAGAAGCCTGAGAATTGTCCAGAATTTATGAAAACCTTGAGCATTGATCTTTTCAGGACATGAAATAATTGAGTTAAGCAACTAAGAGAGCCACCCCTGTAGGAAGGGATGGGAGAGAGGAACAGCCAAGGTGTTCTTGATAGGCCATATCCAGAGTCTCTTCAGGCAGTGCTCTGTGCAGGAAGAAGGATTGGGAGGGGAGGGATTCAAAACAGGGTCCAGCAGTCTCCAGAATCTCCTTCATGAAGCACCAGAGGGTTTAACGAGCTTCCCTACATCACTTTTATCCTCTTTCAAGGATTTTGTACAGTTATAACTTCTTTATTTGTCTCTATTATTGATCCCTTTGTGTTCTAGACTGCTCTATGTCTTGTCAGGAGCAGGTAATCATCTTGGAATGAAAAACAGAGTGGCTAATTTCAGAGCTGAACTCAGGTGAGTGAAGGGAGCCTGTCCATGGAAGTCCCAGGGCCTGCTGAGAGGTTAAAGAGAGAGTCACATGACACCAAGGAGAAGACTGTTTGCTCAACATACCCAGAGCCACTGGGAAGGAAGAAACAGCTTCTAGAGCCAGGCTGGAATTATTAGATGTGGGAAGTCAGAGGCCAGAGACCATGTCTGAGGAGGAGCTCACATGGAACCTGGTGAGTCTAGCTGACAAACAAGAAGCTCTGAGATCACACTGAGTTATCCTTGGGCTTGGCTGGGGCATGGGCCCAGGTGGAGTGGGAGTTAGAACCCAGTCATCTATTCCTCATCCATCATCACCCTGAAGCAATAATTTGTTCTAAGAACAAATTTTCTGCCAATTTAGACATGATCAAGGTAGAAGATATTAACAATTGGATCAAAGAAATGTTTGAATCAGTAAAATGGAGAAGATATTTTCACATACAGTGCCCCCAAGAAAATCAAGCACTGGCTGAATAAGTGTCAACAGAAACCTCTGTCTACATGAGATTAGGCTTCAGACACTGAAGAGGTGTCTACACCAGGCTGGGGGAACAGAGCGGTGGTTTCTGTCCCACTTCCCTATGGGTTTGGAGCACTGTGTAACTCTTAGAGTTACCATGCCATGTACAGCAATAATGTTCTAATCCTCAGGCTGCAGCCCAGGGATGAGCAAAGGCTTGCATTGGTTGATGCATCACTGGTTCCAGAGAATCTGCTAAGGACCCTGGAGTCCTGGTGCTTGTAAGAGTCTGTGTGGAAGGTAAGAAGGTACAAGGGAGGACTCCCTGGCTTCTGTTGGAACCAGTGTATCAAGAAGTTCCCCACACTGAAGCCACTGCTCAGGGAGTAGGTGAATATCACAGATTTTCCCAGAATTTCAGGGAGGGAGGATGGCTGAGAGCACAGGTTGGGAGAGGGAACCTGCAAATACAGAACATGCCTGAGTGATGGGGCAGGGACCCGGAAGAGTCTGCTGGGTGGTCTGAGGAAAAGGAGCTCACACAAGATAAGCACATACCCTGAGTCTCTGAGGTCTGTCCTTACCTGTGCAGTGGGAGAGGAGCACAAGTGGAAGAGGAGTCTAGGCCATGGTGGTCACAGCCCTGAGGGGCTCACAGTGCAGCTGGGCTGCCCCAGGCCTTATTTTCTCTGAAACGTAATGCATTTTTTTAAATTTTATGAAGTCATCCTTCTCTCTGCCAGAGAAGGAGCTCTTCATGCAAATTTGTTTCCATCCATGGCCTGCCCAGGCCCTCCCTGAGACCTGATGTTGGAGTTCAGCTCATACTAGACAAAGCAGGATGAATGTTTGGCTGGTCCCTTCTGAGAGGCCTGGGCAGGCTGTGGATGGAAACAAATTTGCATGAAGTGCTCCTTCCCTGGCAGAGAGAAGGATGACTTCATAAAGTCTGCAGGAAGCACCTGCAGAGACAATACAAAGGTCTTGCTCAGGGGACTCTGCCAGGCCAGAGAGGACATATAGCTGATGAGTCCCCATCAGGGAGCACAGAGGCCAGCCTCCAAGGCCTGGGTCCCTTAGAGTGAATGATCCCTACTGAGCCCAAAGGTGGGAAACCCAGCTGGTCTCACCTCACCACCTGCCATTCACAGAACTCAATCTCAGCATGCCCAGGGGCCTTTGAGGCCAGCTGATATCTGCCCCCCACACCAACCACTGCTTGTTTCAAAACATTTATGTCTTATTCCTAGATACAGTGATTCTGAGAAGCTGCTCTTGATTTCTAATCATTTCCTCCTTCCAGAAGGAACCCAGGTCCATGGGAGCTGCAAACAAATGCATGAACTGTCACTTCACCTGTTAGAATGTCCATTGAAGATCCTGCCAAGACTAAGGGACCTTGTGGGCATCAGGTCAAGTGGCACAGAGGAGGGATCACATGTGCTGGTCTGAAAAGCAGGTAGAGATCTTTAAAGGGACAACATAAAATTGACATTTTTCTGGGAATAAAAATAACACAAGGCAAGTGCAAAAGGCAAAATTCCAGAAAGATTAAAAAAAAAACTTTATTAAGCTTTAAATTTGAATAGTGAACAGATTCTATTCAGTGTTTTTTTTAAAAACTAATTCCTTTGGTGAGCTTAATATTTGTTGATACACAGAGTAACACATTTCTTTATTTTATGAAGTCATCCTTCCCTCTCTTAGCAAAGCTTGGAATTTGCTGCATATTTGTGTTGTAAATTTTTGTCAGAGCTTTGCAATAGTGATTATAGAAATTGTTCATTTTAACAACAGATTTTTTCCATCTGTATTTTCTTACTCATTTTTTTTCCATATTAGCAGGAAGTTGAGTTGGGCATTTTAATGTCATGCTGTTTGCAGATATGTTTGGATGCCTAGACAGGTAAAGCAGCAACCACTTACTGTACCCCACATCTGCACTTTGCTCTAACTGTACAAATGCTCTGATGTCTCCAGTTACAAAGTCCTTTAATGAATAGTCCAGGACCGGGCTCACCCTCTTCCTTGGGGCACTCTCCATGCAAGGTTTGTGGAGAGATCTTTCCCCTTCAGGTCAAGTAGGTATCTCCACTTTTTCCTGATGAACTCAAACCCCTTAGCAGCCCCTGGCATGCCCTTCACTATCTGACCACTCCCCATTTACAGCCCACCTCACAGGATCTTCCCCCTGTTCTCAGCCTCCAGCCTCTGTCACTTTTCTGTCCTTGGACCCTGAGCTCTTTTTCCTTCCAAGGTCTCCACACCAGCTCCTCTTCTGTCTATTGGGATCAGATAAACTTCCACATGAAATCATGATCTGTTTTTGCAATATAATGATCAATTAAAATTGGGCATGTGCCCACCAACACAGATAGGGACAGGGATTTTTGCAAACTTTTGTTTTTATGGAAATTGTTGAAATTTCAAAAATACAGAATGTACCTCATTGAAACATTTGTCCTATCATCCAGCTTCTGCCGTCATCCCTATGACTCTTCTGTTTAATCTTTCACTCATCTACACCATTCAACCCACACCCTTACTTAAAGGCTTTAGAACAAATCTTGGAAATGATATCACTTCATTGGTGTATGATTTATTATGCATATCCATATTTTATGTTCTTGTTCTTGTACTTTTAAATCAAGGGTGGATACTTAGTTTTGCATTTGTGTGGTTCATAGGATGACATATTTCTTACAATTAAATTCAGATTGACTCATAAGTTCTGAAACAATCATTCATTGCCTTCCTCTTCTTCCACTGCAGACACTTCTTTTCTCTAGAAACAGATTTTATATAACACCACATTCTTGCTTCCAGACCTTTTTCAATGAGGTCAATAGTGGGTGAGAGTTTTGAGTAGGGAGCTGAACATCATAATTTATATTATATGATGGATTTTGAGCTCTCTATTTATAACTTGTTCATATATATCTATTTTACAGGACCTTAGTTCATTAAAACATTATGCAGACATTCCCTTACTACCCCATTCACTGCAGTTTGTTTGCTTACAGACTTTGATTTGTGAGTTCAGAGTTTGCTCTGCCATCTACCTGTTACTTGTGGTTTCTTTATTCAGGACCTGAGGGCCCATCACCACCTTTGCTATCTTTTCCACATGAACCCATGGAGTCCATTCCATCATTTGGGTCACTTGTCCTAGGCTCTAACCACTGCTACATATGTACTGTTAATTAAATCATGCAGAGCTTAAGTTCATATTCTTCTGGTGTTGTCCACAGCTGTGATCAAGATTTGTCTTTGACATCTCCTTTCCAGTGAACTGAGAACCACAATCTTACAGTGTTCAGAAATTATTACATGTGCCTCCAACATGCTTTTCTTTCTGAGATATCAATTCTTGCAAATTCCTATATTCATTGAATAAATGTATATTGAGTTTGTATTTAGTATCAGGCAATTGGCATTGCTCTGTTCTTACACTGATGACAAACAGAAAATATTCCATGTTGTCATGGAGATGACTCCCAATTTGATAACCCACAGTGGGAAAGTCCTTAACCATGAAACAAAGTCTTCATGTATTTGACACCACATTTTGCCAGTTCCTTGTGTTGGGAATCTTGAGCCCATTCCTGATGTAAAGTATCCTTTGCTCCTTTGAGAAGTCAACACTGATCTTCTCCATGCCCTGTCTACGGCCTCTTTTACATCTGCTCTCCTTCTCATGCTGTCCCAGCTGCCTGAGTGTGAGTGCCTATCACTGCTCACCTGTGCCACACAGAATCCCTGGGTTTGGTCTTTTCCAACATGTGCTGTCACTTTATTTCCTTCTCTGGGGGGGAAGTAATTCAAATACATGCATGTGACAGAGGCATCTCTCTGCTTGAAAAGATCCTTAGATTTTCCCCCTGACAAGATTCAGTAAAATCTTAGGGTGAAGTTCACAATATTTCTGGGTCTGTCTCTTGCTTCATTCCCAGCCTGCAACCTCACCTTTCCCTCCTTGTGGACTAGAAAAAACCCAAGCAGATGGCTTTTGCGAAAGAGATTCTCAATCCCAGGCCACAGTTCTTCCTTCCTCATGAGCTTTTCCATCTTCCTGTCCCTGGTTCCTGCCATCATCCAGGACTAGCTCACTTGGGGCCTCCTGGAGAAGGATGAGCATTGGAAGTGGGAGAGCACTTATGTTCTCATAACATGAAATTTCAATGCCTGGGTGTTTATTATGGTACATGAAAAACAACCTAATGTTCAAAACACTAAGCAAAAGATAAGAATAAGACAAAAGTTGTGATACCCATTTAGACTCTCCAGAGCAGGGGTCATGATTTGTGATATCACTTTAAAGTTATGTGAAGGTATGCAAAGGTAAACACAGATTATGCAGCATTTGAATCAAGGTCATTGTTAATCATGAATCTGTGGAAAAGATGACATTGAGGAGAACCTGGGGGACAGTCCTTGTGTTTCCTTAATTAGGAAACTGTGTTAAAGGAGAATCTGGTCCTTTCATAATCACAAAAGGTTTGGTGACTAAGGTAAAATGTTCAGCCACATTGGGTTAATACAGAAAAATAAATATATTAAGTAGGAAGAAATTTATAATTGGTCATGGATTTATGCATAACCCTCAGTTCTTTTGAGTTGTAATTAAGGATGGTCAATGGGGGATTAATTACCACACACTGCTCCATGAACAGCATGATATTCCCCCACAATTCCTCAGCCTCCTGTGGGAGGTGAGGTAGATCCCCAAGATCTGGCTCTGTGGATAGTGGAGGTGAATTGGATAAAGAAAAAGGTCTGGAAGCAAGAATGTGGTGTTATATAAAATCTGTTTCTAGAGAAAAGAAGTGTCTGCAGTGGAAGAAGAGGAAGGCAATGAATGATTGTTTCAGAACTTATGAGTCAATCTGAATTTAATTGTAAGAAATATGTCATCCTATGAACCACACAAATGCAAAACAAAGGGCCTCTCCTTGTTATACTTTTTCAACCCTCATTCCATCCTAGGGGAATGGCCAAGGCCTGGGCAATGACAGCCTTTAAGAGAAGAGGGCCCTGTCCCATCCTGAGCATACATATAGGTTATTAATGGAAGGGATGATTCCACCAGGGTTTTCTACTGCCCATGAGCCACTTCATTTTGGGGAAGGCAGTGGAGCACTCTCCCAAGATGTTAGGGACAGAGCTAACCCATCCATTCCCATTCTCCTGTATGAAAATGTTTTCCATTTTATTTTTCAAGCTCATAGAGGAATGCTCACACTGAGCTCAATGGGCACTTTGAGGATATTGGGGTGTGATTAAGGACAAGGACAGGAGGAGATCCAGGGAGCACATGGGACCCTGGAGAGTCATGGTCAACATCCTAAATTTCCATGGAAATATTCAGAACCTTATTCTGTGTGAACAGTTCACAGATGCTGAGTGAGAACAAAGGTTACAGATGCTGATGGGGTGATTATGCCTGAGTGCACCTGTGGACAGCTCTACACTTCAGAAATTTCAAATCTTTCAAGGCAGGTGAGTGGGGCAACCACACATGTCCACATACAACCCCACATGTTACAAAAACTACTGAGAAAATATCTTGCCACATAGAGGAACATTTGCTGTGGGTCACAACCAAACAAGGGCAGAGAGCACAGAGACAGACTTTCCTCAGACACAGGCAGTAGGTGTCCCACAAACCTGGGCAGGTGGAGACTCTGCAGGCAGGTGAGGAAAGTTTCTTTACACTGCTGATCAAGCCAGTGGGAGGAGGAGGGGACAGAGCACATCAGTGGGAATTTTTGTCTCACTTCTCCTCTGCCTGTTTCACTGTGGGTTACCTGTGGCTGCTCCCACTGCCATGGTCTGCCTCACAGAAATAGGCAGCCTTATCCTCAGGGTGGAGGTTGATGATGGTTAAGTAGAGGTTGGCCCCAGAGCTGGAGCCTGAGAAGAGATCGGGGATCCCATCACCTTTGCCATGGCTTCCATCACTCTTCATGTACATCACATAGCAGGGGCCCCTCCCTGGCCTCTGCTGGTACCACACAGTGTACAAGCTGTGGTGCTCCCTGCTCAGGGTACAAGTGAACTTGGCTGAGGCCCACAGGGAGGGAGATGCAGAGGGCAGCTGCATCAGAACAGGCTGAGAGAGGGACCCTGCAAACACAGACACACATTAAGGCTAGGTGAAGGGCAGAGGGAAGGACATTTGTGACATTGGGTTGGGTCCTTCAGCACTCTTGGTACCAGGACACTGAGGACAGTCCTGACCTGTGCAGTGGATGAGGAAGGTGAGGAGGCCAAGTGGTGTCCAGGCCATAGTGCAGACCCCAGAGCTTTGCTGAGCCAGACACAGCCCATGCCTCTCTTATCCCCACAGTCCCCAGGGGACAGGAGCCTGCATGAAAATGGGCTCCACTCCCCCATCTGCCCCTTCCTCCCTAGGCACCACGTGTGGCCCCAGTAGCTGGGATCCTGGCTGGGAGGGTGGGGCTTGTGCTTGGGGTCATTGTTCCCAGATGAGTGCCCACAGACCCTCAGCACAGGCCCATTGCATCCCATGTTGCCCAGACCCAACTCCATTGTGCCTGGGGCCATAGCAGTGAACTTGACAGAGGCTCCTGCCTCCTAGTGTGTGGCCTGCCCCTGCCTGCCCCTGCCCACAACACAATGGCCATCTCTACTTTTCTACTTGGGCCAATTCAATAGGAATTAGAAATTCCTCCCACTCCATACAGAGTCCTCAGTTGATGACATGTTTCATACAAACTACACAGTTTAGAAACATACATTGCCAGAGAACAGGGACAAACTAGCTATGAACTCACTTCCAGTCTGCTTACAAAGCTGGGGCCTCTTCATACCTTATCCCTCACATTATCTGATGAAGGGGCAGAGGTGAGGGTTTAGGGGAATAAATCAGCATATCACATGTTCACTAAATTCAAGGAAAAATGAGAAGGCTTTAGTGGGGTGAAAAAGGAGAATCAATCAACCTGTTCCTAAGGAACTAAAGGATTAGAGGTTGCACACAGGGAAAGGGATGTGAGTGCCAACCCCCAGGAATTGAGGCAACAAGTGCCCCTATTTGCTGCAAGATTGAGGAAACTGGCTATGGAGATATGAAATAGGGTATTTGATTATTTGCCCAAATGTGCAAATGCTGTGGAGGCTATGCCAGCTGCCACCAATATTGACATCATTTGGAGTTCCACCTCCCCAGACTTTGGTGTGAACTGTGTTCTAGATCAGTTTTCCCCAAACCAGCTGAAACTCATCATCTCCATGGAGGCTGTGTTGAAAAATACAAAGTACATAGCCACATGAAAAAGCTGCAGCAGGTAGAGAAGGGACTGCCAGACTTGAAAAAGATGGTAGTGACACCTTACATCAACATCAGGGAGGGCATAGACATTTCCAAGGTTCTAAACATCACTTTCTGATTTTTTTAAACCAAGACAGAAGAGGAAGCCCCCACCTGGATTTTGAGCAGCTGCCTTTCAACCATTCTGTATTGATTATATTTCATTGGGCAATATGAGGGCTCCTAAGTGTCTTGCGAATTTGGTCATGGCACCCTCTTCCAGGATCTGGTGGAGCACATGCTTCATGGCAACATGACCTGCAGTGACATCATCCTGCACTACAGTACAATTGGCTGCATGGAGTGGAATTGGCTGGTGACTGCGCTGCCCAATGCTTTGTCTTTTGTGTTGTATGATGGCTTCCTCAGGATCCCCATATCCAGTATGCTCTGGGACTTTGATGGATAGGAATCACAATTCTGGGAAGCAGGGTCAAGTGGTTGTCCATCCTGTAAGAAAAGTATACGAAACCAGTTAAATCCCACAATCTCCAGGTGCTTCTTATAATTCTGTCCACTGCTTGCTTCTGAAAACACAAATCTACAAGTATGTCTATGATACATAAAGAGCAGCATCCTCCTGACTCCATTTCAGGTAGCACTGAGCTCATCTCATGCTTCATGAGTCAGAATTCTTCTGTTCTTGTGTACAAAGGAGAGATTCAGGCATGGAACATGAGCATGGTGATGGAACCTTGGAACAAGGAAGGAAAGGTATTCTGTGGACAGAGAGGTGAACAGATGTGCACCAAGATGATTCCCTGCCAGCTCCTACACTTATGTAATGGCAAGAATGTGAGAAAGTACAGAATGACATACTTTCCAAGTTCCCTTGTGTCTAAGGACACAGAGATTACTACAGGATCAATCCCAAGACTGGGGACCATCATCATGCTTGGTTGCAAGTGACAGCACACTCAACCCCAAGCTGTGTGATTTGACAGCTTGGAAATCTACAAATGGTGGAAGGCTTAAAGGAGGTGATGGACAACCTCTGTGGGCTGCAGTGCAGAAAGGATAGGAGGAGGACGTGTTCTTTTTTGTGGACATGGATTAGGCCCATGTTCAGCCCCACTCAAGTGAAGAGCATCCACAACATCATCCACATTAAACTATTGATGCACCACACCTCCAACCTCATCCTAGAAAGGGGTGGGACTGAGCGTCATCTCCTTGGTTTGGATGTTGTGCTACAACTGGGGACTAAGGAGCTTCTGAGGGTGGAACCTGAAGAGAAAGACAGAAGCCAGGCCCTGATAATGTTTGAAAGATCAGGGAATAGTCCACAAAGGCTTGGTCAGGAGCACAGGGCATTTTGAATTCAAAATACCAGGATAGCTGGGTCTCCTGGATCACACATTCTTATCCTCTGTCCTTCTTGTTATCCCCCCCCCATAGTGTGTATCAAAGCTATTTTTGCCTCTGGACACACAATGATCCTGTGGTAATTGTGATAGTAAGAAGAAAATGGGTTCATTTCATTGACCTCATAAAGAATAGATCAAATTTAGAGCATCCGACTCTCTGTGTTTAGTTGCACAAGTGAGAGTAGAAGACAAAAGGTGAGCTGGTTTTGATCCCGTGCAGATACAATGGGGGTGATGGGTAAGATAGGGACATGGAGGGCAGTTGCTACTCTTCCCAGAAATGGGACCTCCTGGATGCCTGGGCATTGCACTCAACTTTCCTGCAGTGATGACCACTCTTGCTAGGCTGAAAGTCCTGAAGTGGTTCCTAATGTAGAGAACCTGGATGTCAACCACAGTGGTAACCCATAATTTCTTCACAGGTCTGCTGGGAGGAGATACTGACCACAGGGTCTGGGACCTTCTCAGGAGCTTCCTGGCTTGCAGTTACTTTTTGCTATATTTGGAAGTTCCTGGTCCCTGGTGGTTCACAGATGTACACCTACACCCTGAGTGTGGCAAAGCTCTGATGGGTGTGAAAGGAGAGGAGAACCTACCTCAATTCCTGTGGATTCAGCATGAACCACCCACAGGGGTCCCCAGTGGTCCTGAGAAGCATCAGCTGTGGGAAAGTCACATCAGTAGAACCTACTTCCCCTTTATTCACTGGAGCACGATTAAGGTTTCACCAATAATTATGGCCATCCACTCCTTTACTGGCCCCAGAGTCCTAATTCTCACATTTTTAAACTCTCTCCTTGATATTACAATTGAAGAGGTAGGTAGCAAGTGAGTCTGATCAGCTTTGGGTGTAGATTTCTCCAGGACCTGTTTCCTCAGCAACACTTCACACCTTCATGCATTGTCTTGTGCACAGGGTGCTTTAGCCAGCTTTGGATGCACCTGAGGGGAGGGAAGGGGACATCTGTGTTCTGACCACCATGTGCAGCACCTGTGTTCTCAGGATATGTCCATTTACTAGAGCCTCCCTGGGCCTCTGACCCCAGGAGAATACTACCAAAGTCATAGGCACTTTCCTCCAAGAGTAAAAATTCAGTTCCAGAGGCTCTGATTTAACCCCTTTTAGGCATCCAGGGGTAGAACTTGTTGTTATCATGAGAACTAATTTTTTGTATATTTGTTTGTTTTTATTTATGCTTTGTTTTTCTTTCCCTGATGCTTCAGAGCATGGAATGAGAACATGGGGTAAGCCATCATGAGTGACAAGCTATATCCAAGGGCAGTCAGTGCATTTGACTTATATAAAAAGTGAAAAGATGCATGAGAAAGTCAAGGTTTTGGCCCAATTCCCCATCTGCCTATTTCACTGTGAGCAGCACTGCTGTCCCCAATCACACAATAATAGCCAGCCTTGTCCTCAGACTGCAGCCCCAAAATGTGGATATATGCTGCATTGTTTGTAGTATCTTTGTATCCAGTGACTCAACTGGGAGCCCAGATCCCTGCTGCCTGTCTGAGTCTGAGCAGTAGAACAGGAAGAACCATGTAGTACTCCCTGGCTTCTGCTGATGCCAGTGTATGCTGCAACCTCCACTGACACCACTGCTTAGGGTGCAGGTGAGTCTGGTCATTGTTCCCAGAGATGCAGAAAGGGAGGGTGGCTAAGTCAGCACAGGCTGGGAGAGGGAACCTACAAACACAGACATGCATGAGAGTTGGGGTAGGGTCCAGAGCTAAGCTACTTGGAGGTCTGAACCAGAGGGGCTCAGGCAGGCTGGGAGATCTGCCCTGATTCCTTGAGACTTGTCCTCACCTGTGCAGTGAGAGAGAAGCACAAAGAGGAGAGAAGTTCAGGCCATGGTAGACCCAGCCCTGTGGGGTCCACAGTGGAGATGGGCTGCCACAGACCTCCTTTTCTCTCCCACTCTCTGCCAGATGAGGGTGTTTTCATACAAATGTACCCTCATCCACTGACTTCCCAGGCCATCCCTGAGCCACGATGCTGGAGCTCAGCTCACCCTGCGGACTGAGGAGGATCAAGGCTGAGTTTGCCCCTTGAGAGAGCCCTGGGAGGAAGCAGGTACCAAGACAACACAAAAGTCCTTTCTTGGGGAATTTGCCAGGACAAAAAAGACACAGCTGCAGAGTAGCCATCAGTAGCACAAGGTCCAGCCCCACAGGTTGGGACCCTTTTGAGCATATAGTCCTTACTGAGCCCATTTTAGGAAACATAGAACAGTGTCACAGGACAGCCTGCTGTTCAGAAGTCAGGACATCACCATTAACTGCAGTAACATAGAGCTATTCTGCCCTCAATTCAAGGCTGTATTGAATGTGGGCATCAATTAATTTTCTTGAAGTTGCAGAATCTTCACTAAGATGCTCTTGAAAAGCCCTTGGACTCACAGCTGATTCTTAGCAAAGTATCTCTGGATGTGAAGGTTACTGCTGAGATTTGACCATGGGCACCTTTCCTAGGGCTGCCCTGTTGAGGTTGTGCCCACAAGCTTCTGGTTTGTTTAAGACTCAGTTTCCTCTGGGAAGGGGTCTCCAGGAGAGGGGGTGTCATGAGAAACATGACTGCAGGAGCATTCCCAAGCAAAACATTTAGGGGGCAGGAAGATGACTGAATAGATTAGCTTCATATTACCCTGTTCCACAGAAAAGTTAGAAAAGGGACAGGAAAGTGAGTGAGGCAGCATTTCAGGAGTGCAGCTGACCTGGGAGAGCCTTTTAAACCACATAGGGTAACCCTGGTTGCAGAGACTGAGGAACTGAGAGGCAGAAAACTGGAGCCTGGTGCACATACATGGAGTCTACAGGACTGCACAGGAGGGAGCCAGGTACTTAGGAAGTAAACCAGGCCACATTCTTTGTGCAGGCTACCTTCACCAGTGCAGCACTGTGACTGGTGACTCACCCCACACCCCACACATCTGAACCCCATTACCCACTCCCATTCCCTGCTCTCCCGGCACCCCTACTCCACCAGCCTCCAGTGCAAAAGCCTCCCTCAAACCCCCACCCCAAGTGCAGCCCAACCAAACTCTACTGCACCCCTCCCAAACACTGTTTCCCACTCCCTGTTCCTTGCAGGCTGTTAAAAGTGCATAATGGCTGTGGACAGGAACCTCTATACTCAGGCTATCCCTGCCCCCTGCCCACAGTGTCACACAACATCACCCCCTCCCCAGGGTCTACACATCATTTTAACATATTCCTGGGCCCACACATGCTCACGCACCCCCAATCACATCATTCAGCTCTGGGAACCACACTTTACAGCAGCCCTAGAACCGTGCATGAACCAAGAACCTCAGCCATACTTATCAGCTCTGAAAAAGTGCTGACCTATGAAGCTGGAAACATCTGCCCCAATCCATGAAAGCACATGCTTTCCACAGCTGCTACCACAGCTGCTAAGCATGTGTGCAAAGGGCCTCTTTCCTTAGACCAGTGCCAACCAGAGCTATGACCCCCAGACTGGTGCACACACACAGCTACATCACTCCTGGCCACTGGGCACCAAAGTTCATAAGAATCAGCATAACACCCCCAACCTGCAGCTATGCTTGCCCTGCAACAAATCACCATACTGACAGCCCCACCCTATATCCTGCTCCCTGTTGTATATTCATCCCACAAACACAAGGCCTTAGTCTGCTGAAATAAATCAACTCCCAAAGTAAATCAATCAAGGCATTTACATGTCAGGAAGACAGCAGAAGATCACTAGCACATCAAAATGCAGACAGATATAGCTCTGCCTAATAACCAAAATAAAACACCAGAGGAAACAGACATTGTGACAGTTAATCAAAGATTTTCATACAACTCTACTTAATAAAGTATGTGGGAGAGCAAATGACATAAGGTCGTCTTTTATGTCATTCTACTTTTATGCAGTGGAAGAACAAATAAAAAGCTTACCAGAGGCACACGAGAACAGATTTCATGAGACAGAAGAAAGAATAAGTGATATAAAGGACAGGATAACTGACTTCAAAGACTTCAAACAGTAAATGGCAAAAAAGATGGAAAAATTTGAATTGGATCTCAGAGAAATGATAGACAAAGCAAAGCGCACAAATATAAGAATGGTGCCCCAGAAAGAGAAGAGAGGAGTAAAAGGCTAGGAAGAGTAGTTGAGGAAAACTTCCAAACCCTCATAAAGGACATAAATATACAAGTCAAAGAAGCCCCAAAAACTCCAAACTGAATAAACCCAAATAGTTCTTTACTGGGACACACACTAATCGGTGTGTCAAATGTTGAAGAGAAACAGAAAATCTTGAAAGTGGCAAGAAAATAAACAATGTACTACATACAAAGGAAACCAAATAAAACTGAGTTCAGATTACTCAATTAGCACCTTGGAGGTGAGAAAGCAGTGATATTATATATTCATGACCCTGAAAGAGAAAAACTTCCAGCTAAGAATTCAGTACCCAGACAAATTGTTCTTCAAAACTGAGGAAGGGATTAAAATTTCCTCAGGCAAAGAAGTTGTGAAAGAATTTGTCAACCAGAGACCAGCCCTACAAGAAATACTAAAAGGAGTCCTGCCAGCTGAAAAAGAAAAGAGAAGAGAAGGAGGTCTGGAGGAGGGCACAGGATCGAAGAGTGCCACTAAGAGTAACTTAAAGAATGCAAAAAGGAAGAGGAAAAAGAATATATAGATTTGAGAAATAAAATAAAAAAATAAGACAGTGGATTTAAGAAATGCCTTTTCAGTAATAACTTTGAATGTTAATGGACTAAATTTACCAATTAAAAGGTATAGATTGGCAGAATGGATTAAGAAACATAATTCAGCTATATGTTGCTTACAAGAGACTCATCTTAGACACAAGGATGCAAATAGATTTAAAGTGAAAAGATGGAAAAATATTTTTCATGCAAATTGTAACCAAAAGAAAGCAGGAGTAGCTATACTAATATACGACATAATAGACCTTAAATGTAAACACATCATAAGAGACAAAGAAGGACATTATATACTATTAAGTGTCAATTTGCCAAGAACATATAACAATCATAAATGCTTATGCTCCCAAACAAGGAACTCCAAAGTACAGGAAACACCTTGGCAAAACTGAAGGGAACAATAGATGTTTCAACAATAATAGTAGGAGACTTCAATACACCATTCTCCTCTATAGATAGAACAACCAGACAGAAGATCAGCAAGGAAATAAAGACATTAAATAACTTGATAAATCAATTAGACCTAACAGACATATATAGGTCATTGCACCTCAAAGCACAAGGATGTACATTCTTTTCTAGTGCTCATCGAACATTCTCCAGGATAGATTATATGCTGAGCCACAAAACAGGTCTTTATAAATTTATAAACATTGACATTATTCAAAGCACTTTCTCTGGTCATAATGGGATGAAACCGGATCTCAATAACCACCAAGGAATGAGAACATTCACAAATATATGGAGATTAAATAACACACTCTTAAACAACCATTGGGTCAAAAAAGAAATTGCTAGAGAAATAAGCAGCTATCTGGAGATGAACGAAAATGAGAATACAACTTATAAGAACTTATGGGATATGGCAAAGGCAGTGCTGAGAGGGAAATTTATTGCCTTAAATACCTATATTATAAAACAAGAAAGAGAAAAAATTGAGGACTTAACAGCATACCTGGAGGAAATTGAAAAAGTTCCCAAAGCAACAGAAGAAGAGAAATAACAAATATTAAAGCAAGAGATAAATGAAAGGGAGAACAAAAGAACAATAAAAAGAATCAATAAAGTCAAAAGTTGGTTCTTTGAGAAAATCAATAAAATTGATGGGCTGCTAGCAAGATTGAGAAAGAAAAAAGAGAAAGGAGGTAAATAACCAAAAACAGAAATGAGAAGGGATGCATTACCACAGACTCTGAAGAAATAAAATAAATCATAATAGGATACTATGAACAACTATATGCCAACAAACTAGACAACTTAAATTAAGTGGACAAATTCCTGGAAACTCACAAACAAGTTACACTGGCTCAGGAAGAAATAGAAGATCTCAACAAAACAATCACAAGTAAAGAGATTCAATCAGTCATCAAAAATCTTCCTACAAAGAATAGTCCAAGGATAGATGACTTCATAGGGGAAGTTTATCACACATTCCAAAAAGAACTAACACCAATCCTGCTCAAACATTTCCAAAAATTGAGGAGAAAGAGAACTCTACTTAATTCATTTCATGAAGCTAATATAATTTTAATACCAAAACCGGCTACAGATGCTCCAAAGTACGGAAACTACAGGCCAATCCCCTAATGAATATAGAAGCAAAAATTCTCAATAAAATATTAACAAATCAAATCTAACAACACATTAAAAGAATTATACACTATGACCAAATGGGGTTTCTACCAGGAATGCAAGGATGGCTCAACACAAGAAAATCAATGTAATACAGCACATTAAAAAATCAAAAGGGAAAATCACATGATTATCTCGAGTGATGCTGAAAAGGCATTGGACAAAATTCAACATTTTTTTCTGATAAAAATACTCCAAAAGAGAGGAATCAAAGGTAACTATCTCAATATGATAAAGGGAATACATGAAAAACCAATAGCCAGCATCATATTCAATAGAAAGAGAATGAAAGCTTTCCCCCTAAGATCAGGAACAAGACAAGGATGCCCAATGTAACTGCTGTTATTCAACATTGTACTAGAAGTTCTAACTAGAGCAATCAGGTAGGACAAAGAAATAAATGATATTCCATCATATATACATACTACATATTAAAAAGGAATAAATAAAACTCTCATTATTTGTAAATGACATGATACTAGGAAGATCCTGAGAAACCTACAGCAAAGTTATCTGAGCTAATAAACAAATTCAGCAAGGTGGCAGGATGTAAAATTAATGTGCAAAAATCAGTAACTTTCTATATACAAGCAATGACCTACCAGAGGAATCAATTAAGGAAAAAATTCCATTCAAAATAGCAACTAAAAGAATCAAGTACTTAGGAATGAACTTAACTAGGGATGTAAAGGACTTGTAAGCAGAAAACTACATAACATTGCTAAAAGAAATCAAAGGGGATCTAAATAGGTGGAAAGACATTCTCTGCTCATGGATAGAAAGGATAAATATAGTTAAAATGTCATTCTACCAAAATTGATCTACAAATTCAAAACAGTACCCATCAAAATTCCAACAACCTACTTTGAAGATTTGGGAAAGCTAATTGCCAAATTCATCTGGAAAGGAAATGGACCCTGAATAGCTAAAAGCATCCTAAAAAAGAAGAACGATGTGAAAGGATTAATACTCCCTGACTTTAAAACCTATTATAAAACCACAGTGGTCAAAACAGCATGGTATTGGCACAAAGATAGAAGCATTGACCAATGGGATTGAATCAAGAGTGCAGAAATAGATCCCAAACCTATGGCTCAACTGCTTTTTGACAAGGCCACTAAATTCTCTGAACTGGGACAAAATAGTCTTTTCAATAATTTGGCATAGCAGTACTGGATATCAATAACCAAAAGAATGAAAGTGGACCCCTATCTTATGCCCTATATACAAATTAACTTAAAGTGGACCAATCACCTAAATATAAGAACTAGCACCACAAAGTTTTTAGAAGAAAATGTGAGGAAACATCTTCAAAACCTAATAACAGGAGATAGCTTCCTAAACTTTACACCCAAAACATAAGCACAACTGAAAAAATGGATAAATGGGAACTCCTCCAAATCTAATACTTCTGAACCTCAAAAGACTTTGTCAAAAAGGTGAAGAGGCAGCCAACTCAATGGGAGAATATAATTGGAAATCACATATCAGACAAAAGTTTGATTTCCTGCATATACAATGAAATCATACAACTCAACAACAAAAGAACAAACAACACAATTATAAAATGTGCTAAAGATATGAATAGGCATTTTCTGAAGAGCAAATACAGGTGGCTCAAAAGCACAAGAAGAGATGCTCATTTTCACTTTCTATAAGGAAATGCAGATAAGGACTACAATGACATACCTCTTCACACCTATGAGAATGACTGCTATTAAACAAACAGGATACTATAAATGTTGGAGAGGATGTGGAGAAACTTGGTCACTTATGCACTGCTGGTGAGAATGCATAATGGTACAGCCGTTAGGGAAGACTGTTTGGTGGTTCCTTAGGAAACTAAACATTGAGTTGCCCCGTGACCGAGCATGAGCACTACTTGTTATGTATCCATAAGAGCTGAAAGCAATGCACAAACAGACATTTGCACAACTATGTTCATAGCCGCATTAATCACAATCGCAAAAAGATGGAAACAAACCAAAAGTCCATCAACAGACAAGTGGATCAACAAAATGTAGTATGTACATATGATGGAATATCATACAGCAGAAAGACAAAATGACATCCTGAAGTGCTTGACAAGATGGATGAAGCTTGAGAACATAATGCTGAGTGAAATTAGCCAGACACAAAGAAATAGGTACTGTATGATTACACGTTATGACCAGCAAAAAGTTATAATCGGAGGCTTATAATACAGAATATAGGGGACTAAGAGATATATAGAAGATAGAGACTGTTGAACCATTAGCTAATGAAATTGAACTCCAATGTAGGAGAATAGATAAGAATGAAGGTGGTTCTATAAGTAAGGTCCATCTATAAGTAATATTACCATACTGAAGATGAACAACATTGAAAGGGGTTGTATAGACCTACATGTCCCACTGATAGCCACTAGAAATATGAATTAGTTTTCACAAGAATTACTTCAAAGATATGATTCTTGTACAAAGAGTGTTTAAGCCCCTGGTACAGGTGGGAACTGCTATTGCATACTATGAGCTATGTTCAGAAGAAAACCATCAGCACTACCACAGCAACAGCAGAGGTAAATAATGGGGGGAGGGACAAGAATTAAGAGGAGGTTTAGACTTCCTATTTGGTGAGGGTGTTTGTATTGGTTTTCTTTCTCTTGGGAACAAGGAAATTATTTAAAATTGAGAATTGTTGATGGACTGTGGATTTTGGACTCTTTACGTGATGCCCAATGAATGCAAGTGGCTGAAGGATTCAGTGACAGAGGAGTAGATTTGCAAACAATGGTGTATATTTATGCATGAAAGTTATGCTGCTACAAAAGGAACAAAGTCATGAAGGCATGCAGTGATGTGAATGAACACATAGGCCACTTGTAGAGGCAAAATAAGCCAGAAACAAAAGAACAAGAATGGTATGGTCACCTTAAGGAAATGCTTATAAGAAAATAGGTCTAGATTGTGAGCTTTTAGAGCAGAAACATTAAGTCAGGAATGGAGATTATTATTTCTGGATTTTAAGAGGTTATTTAAAAAATATATATATATATAACCTGATATTTAGGGATAAGAGTGAAGCTGAATAGGTTGGAGCTAAAGGAATTCAGAACACAGGGGAAAGGAAGACAGTGTCTATATTTTAGAGCCACACATACTCTTTGAGACCAATGGAAGAAAGTTTTATTTGGTCTGGAACTGAAGTTTTCTGTAGTGCATAATCTAATCAACCTATCTGTACCACTCATTTGAACAAGTGAAACACAGGGAGCACAGAATAAGAGAGATCTTTTAATCCTGTATACAGTATTGTAATGCCTGGAAACATCCTGGAGTATATTAAGCAGATAATCAAGAAGTATTGGCAAAGTCCCCTGAAGGATGGGAGAAAAATATGGAGCTAGTAAACCTTACCTTCAGGGAATCCCCTGATACTATGTCAAACTTTAGGGACACCCGCATCAATAGGCCATGCCCTCAATCATGAGGCTTGCTCTTGTGAAGCTTATGTAGGTAGCAGAGAAGCTTAGACTACCTGTAGGCATGCACAAGAGTTTCTACTGAAGGACCTCTTTTGTTGCTCATATGTGGCCTCGGTCTGTCTAAACCCAACTCTACAAGTGACATTATTATCCTCTCCCCTACATGGGACATGACATACACAGGTGAAAGTCTCCCTGGCAACATAGGAGATGACTCTCAGAGATGAATCCAGGCCTGGCACCATGGGATCAACAATTCCAGCCTGACAAAAAGGGGGGAAAGAAGTGTAACTAATAAATTATTAGTGGCAGAGAGAGTTCAAATAGAGTTGAGAGGCTGTTCTGGAGGTTGCTCCTATGCAATTTTTATAGACTTTGCTACCTATCCTAACCTGATAACCCCCAACTAGGACAATTCCTACCAATCCTAAAGAACACCTAGGATAATATATAAGATCCCAAGAGGATTCCATGCGCTACAGTAGCTTTCCAGAAACCTACATTCTCGAAGGTTCCTTAGTCCAGATAAGTCCTGAAACCTATCCCAGCCTCCCCAGAACATCAGTTAGTTCCATCTCCCTATTCCATATTAGGGACAGACTCTTCCAACATGAAAGATTTAGAATTGCCATAGCCCAAACAACCATAAAGAGAGGGATAGAAAGATCAAGGGATAGAAAGTGATGGTGGAATTATACAGAGAAGGTACAGTTTAACAAATAAATATGAATGCTGAATAATTAAATTGACATCTCTTGTAGTCTCCAGTATCTTAGAACAGCTAGAAGTAAAAACCTAAAATTTTGGAATTGCAACCCATGTTAAACTCTGAAATATGTTCTACAACTAATTATACTTTGAAATTTATAGCTTTTTTGTATATATGTTATTTTTTCATAAAAAATGAAGGAAAAAAGTTGATTGTGATGATAAAAAAATATTTAAGTCCTATAGTCTCCTACATCCTGGAGTAGCTAGAAGACAAAATCTGAGAGGGTCGTATGGTAGCCCCTGACAAACTCTGGGGTCTGTCCTGTAACTACTTGTTGAAGACTGCGTTGAAAACTATTGCTTTTATATTTCTTTGTTTTGTATATATGTTATACTATGCAATAAACAAAGTAAAAAAATCAATTGAGCACAGATTTGAGATTTTAATTATTTCTGAAATCTTGGGTTGATTCCATTGATCAATTTGTCTATCTTTATGTCGGTACCATGCTGTTTTGACCTCTGTGGTTTCATAATATGCTTTAAATCAAGAAATGTGATCCCTCCTACTTCATTCTTCTTTTTCAAGATTGTTTTGGCTGTTGAAGCCCCGCACCCATACAAATCAATTTGATAATTAGCTTTTCTATTTTTGGCAACTTAAGCTATTGGAATGTCGAATGGCATCGCATCGAATTTGTAGATCAATTTGCATAGATTTGTCATCATATTGGTATTTAAGCCTTCCAATCCATGGATGTGGAATATCTTTCTAAGCATTTTGGTCTTTGGCTTATTTTAGCAATATTATATGGGTGTTTCTGAACACATCATTTACATCCTTAGTTAAGTTTATTCGTAGATATTTAATTCTTTTAGTTGTTACTGTAAATAGAATTTATTTCTTGATTAACTCCTCAGTTAACTTATTATTAGTATATAGAATAATATATACTAGTATATATTATTCTATATACTATATAGATTAATATAGTATATATCTATATATATTATACTATTATATATATTATATCAGTATATATACTGATTTTTTGCATGTTGATCTTTACCCTGTCACTTTGCTGCACTCATTTATTAGCTTAGTATATTTGTCATTGTTTTTATGGGATTTACCTAATATAGGATCATGTCTTCTGCAAAGAGTGAATGACTGACTTTTACCTTGCCAATTTGAATGCCTTTCTTTTCTTCTTCTAGCCTAATTGCTCTGGCTAAAACTGTTAGCACGATGTTGAGTAAAATTTGTGGAAGTGGGCACACTTGTCTTGCCCCTGATATAAGAGAGAAAGCTAACAGTATGATTTTACCTGTGGATTTTTCATATATGTCCTATATCCTGGTGGAGAAGTTTTCTTTGATTCTTAACTTTCAAAATATTTTTGTCAAGAAAAGATGCTGGATTTTGCCAATGCATTTTCTATTTTAATTGAGAGGATCATGTGGTTTTTCTCTTTAGATTGGTTGATGTGGAGTATTACATGGAAATTATTGATTTTCTTATGTTGAACCACCCTTGCATAACTGGAATAAATCCACTTCACCATGTATAATTGTTTTAATGTACTCTTGGATTTGATTTTCAAGTAATATGTTCAGGAGTTTTGCATTTATATTCATTAGAGAGACTTGCCTGTAGTTTTAAAATATTGTCTTTCATAGGTTTTGAAATTAAGGCAATTTTGACTTCATAGAATGGGTTACATATGTTTGCTCTTCTTCAGGTTTTTGGAAGGTATCACGGTCAGATTCATGTGTCAACTTGGCCAGGTAGTGATGCCTGGTTGTGTTCAGGCAAGCACTGTCCTGTCTGTCACTCTGAGGACACTTCATGGACTTAAATTATGATCATATTGGTGGCATCTGCAGCTGATTGCAAGCTAAAGGGAGGGTATTCTGCAATGAGTGATGCTTAATCTAATCACAAGAAGGGTTTTAAGGAGGATTCAGGAAAGAGAATCACTCTCCCTGTTTCAACCAGTCAGCCTCTCCTGAGAGTTCATTAAGGAACTTCATTGGAGCTACCAGCTCATGGTCTGCCCTACATATCTTGGATTCTTACATCCCCATGGTTGCCTAGCCAGCCTGGCCCCTCCTGAGAGTTTGTTGAGGAATTCATTGGAGCTGCCAGCTCATGGCCTGCCCTACAGAACTTCCACTCTTATATCTCCATGGTTGCTCAGCCAGCCTCTCTTGAGAACTTCATTGGAGCTTCCAGCTCACAGTCTACTCTACAGACCTTGGTCTCTACATCCCCATTGTCACAGACACTTCTGTATATTTTATATTTACAGATATCTCCTGCTGATTCTGTTTCTCTAGAGAACCCTAGATAATACATAATGGCTTGACCAAGATTTGTGTTAATTATTCTAGGAATTCTTCATAAAAATATGCCTGTGAAACCACCTGGTCCTGGGCTTTTCTTTGTTGGAAGAATTTGGATGACTAATTCAATGTCTTATGTGATTGGTAGGGTGAAGTCTCTTATTTCTTCTCAAGTCAGTGCAGGCTGTTTATGTTTTCCTAGGAAGTCATCCATTTCATCTAACTTGTCTAGTTTGCTGGCAAACAGTTGTTCATAGTATTCCTTTATGATTTGCTTTTATTTCTTCAGGGTCCATGGTAGTGATCTCCCCCCCATTTAAAAGTTTTATTTACATATTTTCTCTTTTTGCTTGCCAGGACATCTAATGGTTTGTCAATTTTATTAATCTTCTTAAACAAAAATAACTTTTGGTTTCATTGATTCTCTCTGTTGTTCTTTTGTTCTTAATTTCATTTACTTCCACTCTAATCTTTATTTATTTTCCTCTGCTCACTTTGGGGTTAGTTTGCTGTTCTTTCTCTAATTTCTGCACTTGTTCTGTTAGGTTTTTGGCTGTAGTTCTTTCTTTGTAATGTTGGCTTTTAGGTCTATAAATATCCCTGTAAGCACTGCCTTCTCTGCATCCTATAAGGTTTTTTTTTTTCTTTTCACATGGGCAGGCACCAGGCAATGAACCGAGGTCTCCAGCATGGCAGGCAAGAACTCTCCCACTGAGCCACCATGGCCCATCCCCTATGAATTTTGATATATTATATTCTTGTTTTCCTTTATCTCAAAATATTTACTGATTTATCTTGCAATTTATTCTTTCACCCATCAAGATCACATAGTTCTTTTAACATATTATTTAGGTTTTCTTGCTCCTTATGTGTCCTCGGTTGAGATGTTCTAACCATTGGAGAGAGTGGTGTGTTGAAGTCAACCACTGTCACTGTAGAGATGTCTATTACTTCCTTAAGGTGTGTCGGTGTTTACTGCGTGCTCTTTGCAGCAACTTGACTAGTTTATTAATATATAGTGCTTTTTATTAATATGTAATGTTCTTCTTTGCCTCTTTTAATATTTTTGCATTTAAAGTATTTTTTGTTGGATATTAGTATAGCTACCTCAGCTTTTTCTTGGTTATTACTCATATGGAATATCTGTTTCTATCCTTTTGCTTTCAACCTATTTGTATCTTTAGGTCTAAAATGAGGTTATTGTAAACAGCAAAAAATTGGATTTTTTTTTAATCCTTTGTGCAATCTGTCTCATTTTTATTGGGGAGTTTAACACATTAACTTTCAATTTGTTACTTTACAAGACATCCTCCCTTTGAACATTTTACCCTTTGGACTTTATTTTTCAGATCTATTATTTTTCTCACATTTTTTTCAATTATCCTTACTGATAGTCATCACCTTGATACACATCTACAAGCCTCTCTCCTATGTATTTTCAGCTGGCAGAACTCTGTTTAGTATGTCTTGCAGGCCAGGAATCTTGCTAAACTCTCTAAGCCTTTGTTTATCTGTGTATATTTTAAACATTTCCTCAGTTTTGAAGGACAGCTTTGCTGGATAAAGAATTCTTGGTTGGTAGTTATCTCTTTCAGTATCTTAAATACACTGTTGCCTTTTCACCTCCATGGTGTTCACTGAGAAGTCAGCATTGGACCTTGTATGTGGAGAATAGCTTTCCTCTTGATGCTTTCAAGCTTCTCTCCTTCTCTTTGACATTTGACTGTTTTATTAGTATATGTCTTTGAGCAGATCTATTTCGATTTATTCTATTTGGGGTATGTTGGGCTTCTAGGATTTGTATATTTATGTCTTTTATAATGTTTGGAAATTTTCCAGCTATTGCCTCCTGAAATATTCTTCCTGGCCATTTCCCCATTTCTCCTCCTTCTGGGATACCTATATTATATATATTTGCATGCTTCATGCTGTCAGTCACTTCTCTGATACCTACCTCGAACTTTTCCATTTTTTATTTTGCATGTTTGAGTTCTGTTGCTCTGTCCCCTACTTCCCTGACCATTTCTTCTGCCCTTTCAAATCTGCAGTTGTGTGTCTCTAGTATATGTTAAATTTCATCTACAATATATCTCATTTCCATTAGATCTGCCATTTTTCTATGGATTCTTTCTAATTCTTCTTTTGGAAAATGCAGAAGTTTTTATTGGCCACCTGTTCCCCAAAGGGCACACTGCATCTGCTGCCTCAGTGCCTCAGAACTTTGGCATTGTTGATGTCAGATTCCACTTTGTCATCTACGATCCTGCAGGTGGTGGTCATGTGGATCATTTGCATGGAGTTTCTGCTCTCCAGAACATCACTGAGACTGAACTCCTCCCCATCTTCTAGCAGGTGGTGGGAGGTGGTGATCTCAGCCTCTAGCTTGACCTTGCTATTCAGTAAGCCCCATGCTCCTGGGCCTGGTGCTGCACACTTGCCTGGGTCTGTGCCAGCTCGGACTCCAGGTGCATAAGGACCCTGTAGAGCTGCTCTATCTTCAGAGTGTAGTGAGCTTCTACCTCCTACAGGCTATTCTCAGGCCTTCTCCAACAGGCTCATTCTCAAGGAATCCAGATTGATTTCCAAGGATTGGACAGGATGTCTCAGCTCCATGAATGTCATCTCAGCAGCAACTATCTTAGAGGATTGAGAGGTGACCACTGTGGTGCTCTCTTCAATCTGCTGAGACAAGTACTTGTCCAGCTCCTCTCTGTTCTTCTGAGCCAATTCATCATACAGGGCCTGGATGTCTACCATGATCTTGTTGAGGTCCTGAGGCTTGGGGGCATACACCTCCATGGTCAGCCCAGAGCTGGCAAACTGGGTTTGTAGGCCTTTAACTTCCTCTTCATGGTTCTCATTCATGAAGAGCAGCTGCTCCTTGAGAACCTGGATCTCCACCTCCAGCTGCAGTGGAGTGACAGTGGTGTCATAAGTGACCTATCAGAGCCCATGAATATCATTCTCCTCAGACAGGCACATGGCTGGCTCCATCATGTACTTGTCTCTGAAGTTATCAGAAACCAGTCAGGCATTATCAATCTGCAGAAGGTTGTGGGCATTGTCAATGGAATTTTCAAAGATCTGAGCCCTTAGTTCTTTGATGGTCTACAAGGAAGTTGCCCCAGTCTTTGACCTGGAGTCTTTCTTCTCCAAGTGTCCCCGAATTTTACTCTCCACTCTCCAATTCTCATCCTACAGGTCCCTCAACCTGTCCAGGAAAGAAGCCAGGCAGTCATTCAGGGCTTGCATGGTCTCCTTCTTGTCCTGGATGCCTTTCATTCCTGCCAGACCTCTAATTATCCCACTGGCTAGGTCCCTGGCTCCCCAGCTGCCTTGGGAGATATCGGAGTGAGTGGGATACTGAGATCTGGGAGCCCAAGTCACCAGTGCCCACATTGATACCGGGTGTGCTGCTAGATCCAGTGGTTGGGCAACTGGATGGAGACCAGGGATTCGTAGCTGGTAGAGATGGTAGTAGGGGTGTATGTTGAAGCTCATGTTCCCTCAGGAGGAAGGTGAGAGTCTGGGGCTCAGGAAACCCCCATCTCTAATTCTTCTTTATGCTCTCTTAGTGTCTTCTTAATATCCTTTATTTCATTAAACATCTTGTTGAAATTATTTAGATTTGTTTGACTATCCTTAATTGGTTTTTCCAAATTCTGCCTTTCCTTTGACTTTTTAATTTGATTATTTGGCTTGGCCATATCATCTTCTTTCTTAATGTGCCTTATAATTATTTCCTGGTTTCTGTGCATCTGATTGTCTTGAGGAGATTATGTTAAAGGTTAGTTTTCTTTTCATCTAATATTTTGTTTCTAATTAGGTTCATGTTGAAGATCTACTTTGCCCTGTGGCTCATTGGAATATCACAGCCAAACCTGGGTCACAGTCCTACAGAGGGGATGCAGACCTGTAAAAAAGGGACCTCAATTCTTTGCATGATGTCATGCATTCAGCTTTTATAGTAGGATCTAGAATACTTTCACTTCCTTAAAAATGTTTTGTGCTCCTCCTATTTGTCCTGACCAAACACCCATCTTAGGACAATCTCAGAACTTTATATTGTGTCTGCAATTTTGCTTTTTACACAAGGATCATATAGTTGAAATCCTAGGAATGGCCCTAGTGGGAATTAAAGTAATTTAAAATGTGACTCTGAAAGATGCCCTCACTTTTCTGAGTAGTTGCTGTGACTTCTGGAATATCATTTGACCTCCAATGCAATGAATTCAGATAGTCAGACTCAGTTTCTGGCTCAGTTAACTGACACTGAAATGCACATTTTCTCTAGAAAAAGGGTCTGGTGTGCTTGCTGCAGTTAGCCAGAGAAGGTTCACTAGTTCTTTTAATTTTCTCATGTACAATAAACTGACTGATGACCCTGCATGACTTCTTATTTGAGTGACAGGATGAGAGACAGCACCTCATCCAAATCAACCCATTATGTGAAAGAAACAACCCCCAATTCTCAGGCTGGATTAGAAACAGGGTTTAACATCATATTCTAAGATTTGCTATTTATAACAAGTGAATATTGCCTATCTGCAATAATAATTCAATAAACCCCAGTCCACCCTAAAGCAGACTCCCACTAATTTGATAACCTGGAGGTGAGGACTACAGTGTGACTTTGCAGAGAAGCCTTTACACTTGGTAGTTTCTGATAGTAGAATTTTTGGTGCAGCCTGAGAAACGCTGCAGTGAGGTGAGGTAAGTTTGGGACCACTGGAAGGATACTGGGTGGGCACCCATGGACATGAGGACATTGCAGTATTCCCTAAGGCAGTGAGTGGTCCATGGTAGTCCAGGTCAGACTGCAATGGGCAAGGACATCCACAGATCAGGAACAGTTCAGAGATGAAACTGGAGTCAAAGTGGGCAAGCCCTGATAGGACGGTTGTGAGAAAAGTGCCCACCTGGATTGGTTTATCTCACTGGGGATGGCCAATCCACCCAACCAGTGAGACCCAAGTGGAGTGACCCTGAGATCAGCAGACAGAAGGGCCAGTTAGTAGCTGCCTTTTGGAAACTTGAGTCCCTTCTCATCCTTCCACAGAAGAGTTGAGAGTGTTCTGTTCTTGACCTTGGTCCCCATAAGGAAGGTTTGCTTGGTGAGAAGAAAATGATAGTTGCCTGAGAATCCATCATGTAGGACATATTGGCTTTGTCATTTATCTTTAGCCTGGTGGAGAGGGAAAGAGATTTGGTCAGCTAGTGCTCACTGGGGGCCCCAGATCATCTGATTCCTTGTGGACCCCAGGAGAGAAGGTCTGTGCCAAAGAACTGAAGCCCTCAATTCAGGTCCAGGACCACCAAGGATCACCAAAGACCCTTCTGAATAATTCCCACCCAAAATAAGGCTCAGGAAGTACTGAACTCAATGAATCTGTTTAAAAAAATAACTCTTGGGATAGATCATGGTGGATCAGCAGGCAGAGTTCTAACCTGTCATGCTGGAGACTCAGATTTGATTCATGGTGCCTGCCCATGCAAAAAAACACAAACAACAACAACAAAAAAACATGACTCTTACTCTGCCAGTAGCACCATCAGTTTAGAGATCACTCAGAGTTCCCTCCAACATGGACACCACAAACTGTAATCCCATTTGCCTTCACTTGTGGGGATTTCAGAGCTGGAAGCCTTCTAAAATGCAGACTTCTCCCCTCTATCCTGCACTCTTTGGGTAAAGGTGACTGAAGACCTGGTAAGGGAAGACCAAGTGTAAGCACAGTGGGTGAGGGAGGCCTCCATACTCTAGGGCACCCCACAGTCAACACAGATTCCCTCTCTGATTCTATTTTCCAACCTGCCTGCTCCAACCTAGAGCTTTCTATAATCCAATCTGGACTAGACTTCCTGCTCTTACCTCAATTGTGTGGCTCCTTTTCTAGGTCCTTATCCCCTATAGGCATTAATCCTTCTTTCTTGAAAGACATATTCCCACATACCCTGCTCATGTCCCCCAAATAATATTGGGTGTTGAGAGAGAAATTAGAAGAGAATGCCAAGGGTACCAGAATATTTTCCCTGAGCTGGAAGTTAAGAAGGCATGGTTTGTTCACCTGAAAGAAAAGAAAGGTACCCATTTTGGTGTCCAGACAGACTATGTGCTCTCATCTCCAGTAATTTCTTCTCCCACTAGGGATGATAAACAAGCACAGAGGTCATGAGTCACTGTTTCACAGGCCCAAACCCCAGGCTGCCTGATTCTGAGTCATTACTGTGAATACTGAGTTGGCTCCTTAGAGCCCTCAAAGGAGACCAATATGATCTTGCTTTGTTTTCACATCATCAGCACATGAGGTGTAATATTTGGTATTTGTGTCTGCAGCTATTTGATCATTTTGGATCCACAACTCATCCAATCCTAGCTAGAAGGTGCCCTGCTAGTGGAGACTGTGGGGTTGTCTTCATGACCACTGAGCCAAATAAAGAGCTCTTTTTCTTGGATTTCCATGATATCTGCTATCAAGTAATTCCCATACTGTCTGGGTCACATCCAGGGAACACCTGCAACTGTGAGATGTAGCTGACAAGAGGCAGTCACTGTAAGCACCATAAGCTTCCTCAGGGCAGCTGGGAGTGTGTTTGAGATGCTGACCACCACCATTTGGGTAGGTTTTTAGGGGCATATGGCCTCATTCCTGGGGGCTGAAAGTGGGGTGCTGAAGCTGCCCCATTAATGCCACCTCCCCAATGAGAATTCAACTTAATTTGATGACCTTAAATCGTTCTCAGCAGCTTGTGGCCCATTGGTTAACTCTTCTCCAGGTTGTGCTTGTCCATGGCCTTGCAGACCATAGCTGAATTCTTGTCTGGGCAGGTCAACTGAAATGTGTCAGGGTACAAGTCATCAGGGCATGCATCCTGGAACAGACTCCATTAAGGGCAACAACTGGGCCCCACTTAGCTGTGTCAGCAAGGGGCAAGGTACAGGTCTGCCTCTCCCAGGTGCTCCAAGACTTGGGGTAAAAGCAGAAAAGGAGTGCTTCAAGCAGAACAAGGCCCTGGATTGTAAAGCAGAATGAAGTGAGGGAAAAATAAAATCCTGAGACCTTTCTAGACAACTTGGTGGCTGACTCAAAGATGAACCTCCCTGTATCATTGCCTGGAAAGAGCATCAACCCAGGGAGTCCACATACATCATCTTCACTCCTCAGAGGAGTAATTCTCAAGTGCCTACTCAAAGTCCTGTGAGTCAGAAGCCAGAGTCATCCATGCTCATGCCTCAGATGTTCACTCTATACTGTGGGAGGCAGGGTCTGCTCTAGACATAAAGGGGGAGAGTCTGCTCCATCTCATTCCTTTTCAGGCAGTGCATGGACAAAGATCAGATTTGAGAACATCTTTCATGTCAAAGGTTGTTCTTTCATTGACTTTCTTTTGCATTAAAGGTAGTTCTGAGAATCTGCAGCCATGGTGATCCCTACCTCAGCAATGTGATAAATGTCAGAGTATCCTGGTGAGAAAGACCACCTCAATTGCTGAGGAACTAAGCAGAAGACTCTGAGAAATCAAACCCAAATGACCAGGTAATGACTGTATGGGGCTCCACTTCTCATGGGGCAGTTGCAAATCAAATGACCAAAAGCAATTGCTTTTGGCCCACTGACACCACACTGCCAAAAATGAAAGAGAATGTTGACAGCTGGGCTGGGATGCAAGGAAGCAGCCATGGTCAGGGCTGTTGGTGGGCACTGAGCAACTGCAGCTTTTTAAAATTTCTGTGGCTCAAACTATTAATTATTCCTCTTCATGTGTGTGACTCGTCCAACTTATTCTGTGGATTTTATCCTGGGAGGTAAGGAGAGGGAGCCATCTATTAGAACACAGAAGATGTTCCCTGCAACACTCCTGAAATAACCCCAGAGAGGAATCCTTGCAAAAACTGAGAGCATGGATAGGCTGAAGTGCTGCTCTGTACAACATCCCTTCTGAAATATGATGTTGGTAGCTCAAACCACAATTCCTGGCTTGGAAGATGAAGTTGATGTGTTATGTAAGTGTGCAACTTGCTCAGGACCTGATGCCATAGGTGAATCCTTTACTCTGGAGTCAAACCATCCTCAAGTGCATGAATGTCTGAAAGCCCTGGAGAATAGATATAAGGTCAGACAAGATGAGACTTCCAGGGAACTGCTTGGTTCAGCAAGAGACAATAAAACCAGAAAAAAGTGCAAAGGATCTCTTGTCCTATCTTGAAGTGAAACCAATTTTTATCCTTTCTCAGATGTTAATACAAATGTGTGAATAGTGATTTTCCACTGACTATAAAAGGTCTATGGGAATTTATGTGTTCTGTGAATTGTGGAGGCCCAGATACCTTTGGGCATGAGACTGCAGGTCAATGAGATGACAAAGCCCTGGGAGGATGCTTGAGAGTATCTGAGCCTTTTAGCCTGCCCTGGTTGTCTCAGGACCCTGGGAGTAAGACTCCAAAGAGACTACACACACCTGCATGCATTCCTAGCCTGTTGTTGAGGCAAGGAATTCCCTGCATTTGCACACATATATGGTGTAGATAACTCTCTCACCAATCTCCTCTGTGGAGCTCAGCAGTCCAAGTGCCAGCAGCCATGCAGGTGAGATCAGGGAGCTGCAACTCAGATCAGGCACAGAAATGGTCCTGCACACACCTCCAGCCCACTTGGAAAGGCAATGACAACTTTTGGGTATGAAATTAACAAGTTGAATGATGGTTGCCTCATCATCATCACTTGCCTTCCTGCCAGTCATGCAATACCTCAGGTATGAATATAAAAGGCCTATCAGGGTTCCCAACTCTTCCACAGATTGTCTGTTCCTCAAGCCTGCTGCACACTGAGAGGAGAAGGGATATGAGCTGCCCAAGCAGGATGACAATGAGAGCATTTTTCTGAAATGTCTGAACTTAGGCCAAATACCTTAACTTACATCTGGGAACCTCCCAGCCAATGACCAATGGCTTCATAGAAGAATGCTGAGCTAATGTCCACATCAGTAGAAAAAGTTCTCATTTCCAATTTTCCTGAGACTAGAACAATAGCAACTACAAACACAACAGGAGAACATGTTATCTCAGGCATCTCTGGTTAAGTGAGCTGGTTAGGTGGAAATCGGTGGAATCTGGGTGTCAGGTTACAAGAGTTTGAAGATCAGTTGCACTGTATCACCAAAGAAGTCATTACCATCAGGAAACATGTGTTTCAGTAGTTATGCCCACCTGATCATATATCAAACAATGAAACAAGTCTCTTTGTCCTAGTGAGAAGGTGAGTTTTATTACAGGTGCACATATAAGGAAATCGAGGAAAAATTTTCCAAGGCCAGTTTAGAGTGAGAAGGGTTATTTTCATTTTAATAACCCAAATAAACAAATGAATAACCAGGATCCAGAAGAAAAAAATAGAAGAGGAAAAGCTGTTTGGTAAGTATGTCCTAAAATCTAAGAAATCCTCCCTTCATTCAGACCAGTTTTTCAAGGAAAATGTCCAAGTTATCAGACAATACGATCATTTCTCTTACATCATCTTGCAGGTAACATGGGTAAGGTTTCTGGGAATAGAAATTTTTTCTGACATTAGATCAACAGTAAGCTATTTCAAAGTGGACTTTTTATGCATAAAATAATTCAAGGCTGCTTGAATGATGTGATCATAATAAAAAGTTCCAGCTACTGAAGACTATGCTAAGAATTTTCCAGCTAAAGGATTATATTGAGTATTTTTTCTTTCTATCCAACTTCAAATCCGCCCTCCTTTATGTGACATTTTTCATTTTTAAGAGGCAGCATCTCATGAGCATTTCTTATAAAGGGAAAATAGATGAAAATCCCACCTACTGTAATTGCTTTCTACTGAGAAAAGACAAAAAATTTTCTTATATTAATCTGGATGATGTTCTCTATCCACAGATACAATACAGATAACAGTAAGACAAACATATGGCAAGCAAAATAAAAGCAATGCTAATACAGGCTATTCTCTGTTTCATAGGTAAATTCATTAACTACATAGACAATGAGTTTAGTATAATCTTTAATATGATCATTTTAATCTTGCATACAATTTAGTATTGAAGAGATAGTGTCATATTTACTCAATGTATATATGCAGCACTAACTTCTAGTTAACACACAAGTTCTTTTTTTATTTTTGTGCTGCATTGGGTGTTAAGCTTACAGCACTATACATGCTGTTCACTCATTGGAGCAGGCCTTAGTGCTAATTGTATCTTTTTAGGTTTCAGCCACATCATTCTGCCAATTACGTGCCTGTGAGTTCTGCTGTTTGTGCAGTTGCTGTGTTGTACAATCATTGGTCCATTGGAAAATAGGACAGTGAGCTCCAGTATTCCAGCAGACTGTGTCATGGCACAATCTGGAACTAGGCAACAGAGCTACTCTGGAGGCACTGTCTATGGAAGAGCTAAAAGCAACTTCTTCTTTTCTGGTAGGCAGAGCAAATGGTGTCCATAGTAACAAGGTTTTTTCAGAAACAGTATGTCTCCTTCTACTTCTGGAGCATGTCCCTGTGATGTGGTTTATACTTTTATAGTTTTAGGGTCACAGAAATGAGTCTTGTCAATCATGCTGATGGGGAGAAACCATGTGCAATACCACTGGGTTTATACATGGAAGCATTTTAGTTAAAACAGAAGTTAAATTCCTTCTATACATTTTTGCTAAGGTTATGTTAGTTAACAGGGGGAACATAAATTATGTACTCACATTGCTTCTTTCTGGAACTATCTTTTTGTTGATGATGAAGCTCAGAACTGTAGTTGACTACAAGCAATTTCAGAAATGCATTATAGTAAAACAATGTAACTGACAAGAAAGTTTGGGTGTTTCTGTGACACATTACATATTTTAAAATAATTAAAAGTATAAATAGCCACTTTGTATTTTTATCTAATATTTTATAGATGCATAACTAAGGAAACCTTTGAAGAATCTTATGTAATGCCCTAGGTATTCTTTAGGATTGGCAGGGATGGTTTAGGTTGGGGTTTGGCAAGTTATGATAGGTAGAAAGGTCTATATGAAGCTTGCATAAGAGTGGCCTCCAGAGTAGTCCCAGAACTCTGTTTGAAAACTCTCAGCCACTGATAACCTTATTTTTTACATTTATTTTCCCCTTTTGGTCAGGATGGCATTGTTGACCCCATGGTGCCAGAGCCAGACTAATCCATGGGAGTCATTTCCCATGCCTGGATGTCATGTTTCACTAGGGACAAGATTAGTGCATGTTTTCAGAAAAGATTTCAGCAGTGGGTTCAAAGCCCTTATTTCTTCTTTTATTGTATCTTATTTTTTTCAAGTCATAAAGGGAGGAGGTTCATTTAGGGGAGCAGGGGCATTTATGTCTCACTCCCTCCTGGTCCTGGGCCATGTGTTAGCACTGGACCTGTCTTCCCATATCTAGCAGGAATTGTCAGCTTCATCCTCAGGCTGTAACACAGAGAGGAGCAATGTCTTCTATGTTTGCTGTTTCTTTTGATCCAGAAAATTGACTGGAAAACCCAGGTCTCCAATGCTTGTTTGAGTCTGAGTAATAGAACAAAAGTAACCCAGGAGAGCTCTCTGTTTTCTGCTGATACCAAGATATGCTTTTTCCTGCAACTGCAATTGATCTTTTAATTTTGAGCTCAATATTTAATCAGAGTTGGACATTCTCTTGCTGAAAACAATCTTAAAGATAAAATTTAAGGCTTTAGGGAATTCCTATCATATCTTGAAATCCTGTTCCAAAGTGTTTTGTTGCTTTTCATTTGTGTTTTGAAGAATAATTATATTTAGGGACATTTGAATACAAAGCAATAAGAAAAAACTGCACTGGGAGTAAAACATGTGGAAAAAACATAAACAGGCATTTCACAAAAAGGAAACATGCAGTTGTGTAAAAATATAAAAAAGATATTTGTTCTCATAAATAATTAGGAAAACAAAAATTAAGATGGCAAGATCACATTATAAACAACACATTGGGCAAAACAAGAAGTCTGAAAATATCAAATGCTAGTGAAAGAGTGGGGGAAGAATAGCAAGAAGGAATCATTTTCACTGACCTATAGTTTTTCCCTGTGCTCAGACCTTCAGACACTGAGACACTATCAGTCAAGGGTGACACAGTCATCTTGTGGTGGTATTTGTCACAGTCTGTCAGAGGGGTGACCAGCTGCACTGGGCAGGTTTCTGTCTCACTTTCCCATGGGTCTGGAACACTGTGTGAGCATTGATGCCTTCATCCCAGATGAAGAGTAATAATCAGTGTGGTCTTTAGGTTGGAGCCCTGAGAAACTCAGGGAGGCTGTAGTGCCTGAATAAGAGCTGGAAAAGTGAGCTGGGATCGCTGCAGACTGAGAACCATCTATCACAGATTTGGGTCTAACTCAAGGAGCTCTTGGTACCAGATTACATGATAAGCTCCAATATTGCTGCTGCTTCCCCTGCAGATGAGGGCAACATTCTCACCAACAGACCCTAACATCAAGCCTTCCTGGGTTAGCTCTGTCTGTGGCCAGGACCCTGGAAGAGAGGAGGGGGAGACACAGGGGTGGGTCTGGGACTGGTGCCCACATCACCTTCCCAAATGAAGGGGAGAAATGTGGCACTGGATGTCCCCCCACAATCCTCTCTCCTGAATTCAAAAATTGACCACCTGGGCAGAGAGTGAGAAGGGTGAGCAGGAGAGGGGTCCAGGCCACAGTGGAGATGCCCCCAGAGCTCTGCTTCCTGAGAAGAACTACCCAAAAGCTCTTATCCATCCCCCTCACTAAGGAGGAGAGAAGCACCCTCCATGCAAATTATTTTTCCTTTGCCTGTATGTCCCTGGGTCTGAATTTGATGCAAGATAAGCATGGGGTATAGCTGTGGGAGCCTCTCCAGGGACTCAGTGGCATCACAGCTGTTGGGTCCCCAGAGACCCAGAGCAGAGGAACCCACACAGGGCACCAGGGCCTGGTTTCCCAACTGAGATGCCCTCACAGACCACCAAGGGACAGATATTTCAGAGTCCAGGGTCCTTCATGATTGAGATGAATTTTCTGTAGCTGACTAGATAGAGGAAGAGACTCTGGACTTATCCCAGCCTTGCATCCACCCTGTCTTCACAAGTTGTGAGGAAGCACATCACCCAGGGGCACCTTATTAGGCTGCAGTAGGTTTGCCATAGTTTATTCAGAACTTTGTAAGATGTGTCTCTTCAGGAATAAGACAGTCTTTCTGACCTTTACCCCACATATTGTGTTTGGGAGGGGGCACAGGAGACTGATACATCAGAGAGTGTGCCCTGCCCCAGTGAGCAGAATTAAGGAGCATGAACAAACCCTGCAGAGCCTCTATTTGGGAGCCCAAGGAAGCAGGCTCCTTTCTCTCATCACACATCATGTCCCACCATGGCAGATTCAGCCTTCAGGATCCTCCTCATCCTTGATGGGACAATGGTCCATCCTAAAAGGGCCCAGGGATTTGATTCCCAGCAAGACCATTCTTCTCAAGAAGAGAGAGATCAGCTTTTCCTACTGCTCTTCCACCCTGAGGGAGATGACCAGCTCCACTGGCCACCAAGGGAGCAGCCAGGAACCCAGCTCCCTTGGAGGGACCCCAGGGTTGGGTGGATTTTCTCTGAACATATATCATGAGCATACAGATGGGGTAGGAAGTCTAGAGAAGGGCAGAGGCATTGAAGTAGCAAAGAAAGATCAAGAAGGTGCCACTGTGTTCCCAGATTTCCTACCTAAGACCTTTACCCACATATCACTAATTAAAAAAGTATTCTATAGATGCCCTTGTATCACTTACTATGTGTAAAACATTGCTGTATTTATCCACTATCTTTTTCCTTTCCACCTCTCTCCTCCTTTTCTGCAGACCCCAAGTTAGAGACCTCTCCTATTGGAAGGCGTCTTTCCTGTAACTTCCCAACCACTCTCACCAACACACCCACCTGGGCACCTTCCCATAAATGTGCCCCTTCTTCCCTCTTGAGTTCTCTCAAGTCTCCTGTTCAGTGGCTGGAGCCAACAAGCAGAAATGGAACCATGAAGACATAGTTGAATGAGACTTTTTTTGCTTTGTTTATAGTAATTACATAGAGACTTACAGTGGCTTTCAGAAGAAAATCTACTGCAATCCAATCCCTGAGGAAATTCTAAGCTAAGAAAACATCACTTATCTGTTTTGGAACAATTAATGAGTGCCCTTTACAGATTTGACCTGCAATTCAAGCATACTAGTTCATGTGAGTTCACTTACAAAACAAATAGCCACAACTAACAGCATTTATTATGTGTTTATTTGTGGGGGGCCCAGACTAACAGGCCAGAAATTAGTAAGGAGATGTTAATGAGAGTATAAAAAGAGTGAACAACAAACAGGGTAATATTTGAATCTTCATCTTGCATCAGGTCTATTAACATTCAATTGACAAATGAAAGCATATGGTCTACACCATTGAGAGACTATATGCAGATACATCCCCAGGTCTCTGAGCCATTGTGAAGGCCTGGAAGGCAAAGGGGCTTTCCTTCAGGAGTAAATAGCCAGCTCTGCACGTTCTCATGTTGTCATTTTTGATCAAATAAGTATAAATATATTCACATATTCTTAGCCAAGCTCTGTCTCCTCAGCTCCAGAACTCTACACCATATTCTTGTTTGTGCTTAGTGCTTCAATCTGAATAATTCATGGAAATTACACCAGCTCAGTATCTCTCACAATGAGTCAGATTGAAACTCAAAGAATTGGCATGACCTTGGCAAATTTAGTTTTACCATTACAGAACTAAAAATCTGCTAGGAGCTAACAGTTAGTCATTGCTCATCAGGATTTTGAGTGAAAAGGAAACAAGTGCATTTATTCATATTCCCAAATCCTTGGATATAACACGATGAAAATACTACTCCTTTGTTCCTCTTTGATTTTGACTGTAATCATGCATCCACATTCACAGCCAGAGTTACCCTTATAACTCACACTATCTCCAAGACCTACATAGTCTACAACAAAATGAGATCTTGCACCTGATCTCACCTAAACAGCACCACACTAATTAAGCTAGATGTAGCCACCAACCCCTCTCCCTGCCTTAGATCTCACTCCATTTTACTCTCAATTGACTTCTACAAGCAATGGGAATGTTATTTATGAAATGCTATGGTCAGCCTGTCACTCCTCCTTAAAGATGTTGGTGACTCTAACTATTCTTTTAGGACAAGATGTCATGATAATCTGGTCTCTATATACCTCCCTAGCTCTCCCATCCTATCCCAATGAGTGTCTCCTGGAACACTTACTTCCAGAATCCAATATATATACCAGTACAACTTGCTTATTTATATGAATGATCAGTCAGGCTTTGCCTGCATCATGCTTGAGTTCTTCTCTCAAAGCTCCTGTTCAGTGACTGGACCCAAAAAGCACAGATGAAGCCACAAAGACACAGCTGGCAGAGGTTTGTTTTGTTTTAGTTATTTAGATAGAGATTTACAATGGCTTTCAGATGAAAATCTCCTGTGATTTAACCCCACACGAACTTCTTAGCTAGGACAGTAACAGAGTACCCCCTGCCACAGTTCCTGAGACCCAGTCAGTTAGCACTTGGCATCCCTATAGTTAAAGGCATCAGGAAACAGGGGATCTGTGTAAGTGCAACACAGTGTGCTTAGCAGGACTCACTCCTTAAATTCTCTCCCTAGATGATGGTATCCATATTAGGCTTTGTTGGAGGGGTATGTCTTAGGTTGCTTCAAGTTGGCAAATGAGGATGCCTATCTGCAGTTTAAATGACCGCTGTGAGTAGAATGTTTTACAAATACAACATGAGGAAAAATACACCTTGCTGGCTGACAACTGGAAGTCCATTTTCAAAAATTTGCAACAATATTCTGGGTCATGGGAACCTTTCAAATTGAGTTTGGCATCCAACCCACTTACCATGCCTACAGTACAGCAAATGGCCCTGTGGACCATGACCCAAAGCCTTGTACTGACCCTTGGATACAGGGAAGTAGCCGGGTACTCTAAGTCCTGAAGGTGGTCTGAGACATAATAGCATTTTAGGAGATACAGAGAGGGCTCCCAGATTTCTGCTACACCCAGCATCTCTCACAGGTGATCCAGGGATGCTGAGAGTGAGGAAGTCAATATCAGCACACACTGGGGAGGAAACCAAGAAATGCAGACATGCATGGATGATGGGCCAGGGAGCAGGGGATAGGATGTGAATATATCTTTTGTGGAGAACATATACATCCTTTCAAGCATGTGCCAGCTTGAAAGGATGTATATACCCTAGAAGAGCCATTTTTAATCCTAATCCTGTTTTGTAAAGGCATCCATTTCTTCTAATCTCTATTCAGTACTATATGTTTGAAACTTTAATTAGATTATCTCCCTTGAGATGTAACTCAATCAAGAATGGTTATTAAACTGAATTAGGTGGACATGTCTCCACCCATTCCAGGTGGGTCTTGATTAGTTTACTGAAATCCTATAAAAGAGGAAACATTTTGGAGAAAGTGGGAGATTCAGAGAAAGGAGAGAAGAGATGACAGAATGCCACTGAACCATGGAGCTGAAAGTCCACCAGCCAGTGACTTTTGGAGATGAAAAAAGAAAATACCTCCAGGGTTGCTGGAAGGGAAGCTAACAGATGACACCATGTTGGCCATGTGCCCTTCCAGCTGAGAAAGGAACCCTGACCATGTTTACCATGTGCCTTTCCACTTAAGAAAGAAACCTTGAAATTCATTGGCTCTCTTAAATCAAGGTATCTCTCCCTGGATGCCTTAAATTGGACATTTTTATACATTTGTTTTAATTGGGACATTTTCACAGCCTAAAACATGTTAGCTTGCAACTTATTAAATTCTCCTCTTTAAAAGCTGCTGAGTTTCTGGTATATTGCATTCTGGCAGCTAGCAAACTAGAACAGAATAACATGCAGGAATCTCACTTTCTCTTTCCCTTTTTTCTAAACTATACACCCATGAAATAACATATTTGAAGCTTCCCATTGAAAATGGTAAGCAAAAAGACACATCATTATGTGTCCTGGTTAAATATCAGAGTTAGTTAAATGCTAAAAAATTGTGTTAGTACTTAGAAATAAAATAACATGAAACAGTCTTTAAAATATGGGTGTACTTTTTAAAACACAATCTGTTTATATATATAGTGTGGGGATAAGCATTCTTACTTACAAGCATAATTTTTGATATTTAAAAAGTGTATGCACCATATTTGTATTCCTCTAAAATTGAATCCAATTTATTGAACTTTAGTAGTGTGCAGAAGCAGATTTTCTTTTCTTTGCTCTGAGTTGGCAAATATCCTATTGAAGGAGGCTGCCATTAAATCTGGTCCACCTGTGGCTGTTTTCTGACTTTTAATGCAGTTGCCCTCTGCTTTATTGCAGACCAGTTCCTTCCAAGTCATGCATGGGTTCCTTCTACTTTGGGGGTTACCTAGGAGTCAGAATTAATTCAGACTCCCTCCTGCCTCTCTATCTCTCTATAGATGATCCACTTTTCATCTGCTTTGAAACTGGATGTCTATAACACCATCATCTTTGTACCCAGGCTTGGCCAGTGGGTGTTTTCTATCCTGCTTCCCCATCTCAGTCTCTCCCTGCTCTTAGCTCCACTGCAAACCAGCTGACAGTAGTGCTAAGAATAAGCATTCTTACTTACAAGCATAATTTTTAATATTTAAAAAATGTATGCACCATATTTGTATTCCTCTAAAATTGAATCCAATTTATTGAACTTTAGTAGTGTTCAATACTACTACTACTATTGAACTAGTAGTTCACCACTGGGCTGGGCCCATGGGTGGGTGAGGGCAGCTTTTCCTCCAAATAAGGGAGACTAAGAAACTGACTAATGTCCATGTGGGTTTGCTATGTATATTATAAACCAGTGTCCCATCACCTGACCAGCCCTCTGCTTCAGTAGCTGTTCTGTGCTGTGTGTCTCCATTGAAAGCAGGGAAGTGCCCCCTAACCTGTGATGTGAGCCAGAAGGGTAAGCAAGACAGAGGTCCAGGCCATGATGGAGACACCTCAAGGGCTGTTCTTCCAAGATGACTCACCCAGACTGAGCCTCCCCAGCTCTGATTATAACCACTCTGCACTCTTTGTAGGGTGGGGTTTTCATGCAAATGAGCTCCCTCCCTGGAGGACACAGCAACTTGCCAGATTACACTGATAATGAGGTTTCTCATCAGGGACCAAGTGGTAATGGGCCTGAAAGGCCACCTCTCATCTGTGCTCCTTTCCCAGGGCATGTATCACTGCACCATCTGGTGTTCAACTGGGAAATAGCACTGATGGAAGGACCTGATCATGCATGTCTTTCCTTGGGCCTCTTCATCTTCTGCTCAGACCTTCAGTTTGTAGTTTCCTCAATGGGTCAAATTCCCACCATCCCACACTCAAGGCAGGAAGCCTGGTGGAGGAATGTTGGGAAGGACTAGGGCTTAAGGGCTTTACAGTCTCCCTCTTTCTTAACTTCAAAACCCACCTCAGCCATCTTATATGATTAGACCTAGGACATCTCATATGATGTCCTGGTACCTGAACTCAGGTACCTCCAGGGCCCCAGCTAATCACGTGCTTACCTAAGCACCTGGGCAATGAATGCCCCAGGGTCAGAGGCTCAGTCACTCCAAGGACTCATTAGCAAGTCAGAATTACTTTTTAAATTGAGATATAACTCATGTACAATAAAATTCAATCTTCTGTGTTTTTCACTACAATTGCAAAGTGTGTAATCATCACATTTCTCTCACTCCAGAACATAATGACCCATTACTGTCATTTCCAAGTCCCTTTCCTCTGCACACACAAGCAACCATTTATCTAATATCTGTCTGTATTCTTCTGAGTAGCTTCTTTTAGTTTTCCTAATATTTTCAAGATTCCCCCACATAAGAGCATTTATATCAGTAAACCCTTCCATTTTATGGCTGAATAATCTACTGTTGTGTTTGCCTTTCATTTTTTAAAGGACAAATGAATTATTTCTCCAATGCAGCTGTTATAAGTCACACTGCTAGGAACATTCTTGTGCTTGTTTTTGTGTGGTCATATATTTTTGGTTTTATTTAGGTTATTCTTTGGAGTAGAATTGCTGGGTCATATGGTAGCTCCTACTTAAATTTTGAAGAAGAAATAAACTGTTCCAAAGCCATGCCATAATTTTACCTTCTCATCACCAATGGCCAAGAGGGCCATACTCCCACAACCTTCAGAGGCAGAGTCCAAATAATCAAAAACAATCATTCTTCTTTTTACCTATAGATTTTAGCATGAAGGGTTTCTCATTTTGCATTTGATTTGCATTCCCCATGGAGGTGAGCATCTTTTCAGGTATTTATTGTAAATATCTGTGCTCCTTGACCCATGTGTCCATTTATCAGAAGCTAAGCTAAGGCCCACTGGCCCCATGTCCCTCTTGTGAGCCCTCCATGCACTTGAGGTGTGGGTCTCACCATGCATCTCCTTCCCAGTACTGATTCTTTTTCAGACTGCAAGGGTTACATAGATGATAAATGCCAGTGTGTCTCCTAGGTCATCTCCCTCAGTCAGGTAGAAGCTTAGGATGAGAGGATGTTATGGGGTTCAGAAAGATCTGTTAATAATTCAACTTAATTATGGTTTTATATATAGAAAATCAAGCACTGGTTGTAGGCAAGTCCTGTTTCTTGCCTTCCCTGCAGTTGAGATGTATTACCAAGCTAGAACTCACTGCCCAATGTGCATAGAAACCAGGACAATGACATCTGAATTTTGAGAAAAGAAATAATGTTGCTTCAAGTTTGATCAACAAAGACAGGAAGAAGGCTCAAATCTGATCTGAGAATTTAAGGGAGTTTTATCAGATAGGAACAAAAGGAAGTGGGGACAGTGATGGGGTTCAGTTTGCTATAGTCTGCTTGATTGCTCATGGTATTGTTTATATATGGTAGTGATTTGCCTGTGGACAGGATTTTCTTTGTGAAAGATCCCTCCATTTTGTTTCACAGGTCTCCTCATTGATGTAATCTTGGTTCTGAGGGAAGTGAATTCTGTTCCTGGTGTCACAAAGGTCATTGAAAGGATGAGTCATTGTTTTCTGCACATGCTCAGATTCTATTACCTACAGTTAAACAAGCTCAGAAGAGAAAGTTGCAGGAACTGAGGACATCCCCAATCCAGTTTTGGCCTGCCCATGCTTTCAGATGGTGGCAGCAGAACCACAGGTGTGGATTTTTCAAACCCCAAGAATCAGAAGACAAGGTTGACCACATAGATCCTTATCTTCCTACTGCCTCTATATCCCATGGCCATGCCCCACAGTGCCCCATGGACACTAGATGTTCCCTCTGAGAGATCAGCAGGGATTCATTATTTTACCTCAGAAAGTGGTTCATGCATGGGAATGGAGAGATATGGGCAAAATACTTCTGTGACAGGTGCTGCCCTGAGAGATCTTACACATCAGAATATGTATCAGAGGAAACATAAAGGCCTGTTGTGAAATGTGCTGCCAAATACTCCTCCAGTGATTCCCTAAAGAATAAACTGCTTTAGGGTCTGACTTTTGAATCACACACACAAAAGAAACCTACATTTTGTTGGCTATAGTGCACAATATTGCAAACAATTTTGAAGAGAGACTCATAGATCCTGAATATATGATTATGAATCCCACTGACAGTATCAAGCCAGAAAAAATAAACTATATGTCTCTACAATATCATGTATGAGAACATTCATAGAACATTAATCATAATAACTAAAGGGTGGAAATAACCAAAATGTTCATAAACTAGTGAATGGACCAACAAAATGAGGTCTATCTATATAATGGAGTATGTGGTTCATAAAGAAAAATTGTGTAGTATAGATGTTGGTACAATAAAAGAAAATATTCTGTGAATTCTAATATATGACAAAATATCTAGATGAAGTAAACTTCATTGAGACAGATGGTGTGTAGTATGTCAGGGCTGGGGTGTGGGTGATGTGGGAAGAGGGAGTTACACCCTCATGGGTGAATAGTGATGAGGAAATAGAGGTTACTGATGTCAGTGGTGGTAGTACAATAATGGAATGTAATAATACTACTGAATTGTACAGTTGAATGTGGTTAAAATGGGACATTTTGTACTGTATATTTTCTACTGCAATAAAAAGTTTCAAGAACAGCATAAACAGACATACAAAAGCATGAGTGGAAAGAGCTCATGAGTGGAAAGAGCTCATGAGTGGAAAGAGCTCATGAGTGGAAACAGCTCCTCCTGGAAGCAGGAGAGCAACTGTGGGCTGTGCACCATGACTTCCTCCAAAAAAGTTTCAAGAGGAAAACATCAGAAATGTTCTGATGCTTGGACAGCCTTGAAAGTCCTTGCCCATGCTCCCCAGAATTTCAAGGTCTTCCCTTGGGTCAGACTCAAGGAAAGTCTGAGAAAATGACATTGGCCAGAGGAGCCAAAAGGGACATGATGACAAAATGCCATATGTTGGTTGTTATTGGATCCCAACAGAGAAAAAGACACTGGGCACAAATGAGTATTTGTGCCTGAATATCAACTTCAATTAATAATATGTCCCATTATTGTCTCATTATCCCATTGTCTCTCTAATGGTAACAAATATATGAACTAAGATGTTAGTAACAGGGAAAACTAGAACATAAATTTGGTTCCATCTTCCTACCCCATATTGCTGACAGCCCCTTCCAACATAAAAAGGTTAGAATGGTGATAGGCTAAATGCCCCTAAAGAGTGGGATAGAAAAATCAAAGGTGCTGGTAGAGTTATAGATAGACAGTTCAGTTTAACAAGTGAGTATGAGTGCTGAATCATTACACTGATATTTCTTTCAGTTTTCAGTACCTTACAGTAGCTAGAAATAAAAACCTAAAATTGTGTAGTTGTAAACACACTCTGAAATCAGTTCAACTAATTGTTGCATTGCACTTTGCAACTTATTGCTTTTCTATATATATGTAATTTTTCAGAAAAAGAAAAAAGAGAAAGAAGAGTAAAATAGACAAGATAGGATTTAACAAATGAGTATGACTGAAAGGTTTTAAGATATGAGGTGTTTGAGAGAAAGGAAAGTAGATGAAAGGATTGTAAAGGAGCATGCTTTATTGGCTGCGCTCCTGGGCAGAGCTCACCGAACCCAAGAGGGAGTGAGGTGAGGCTGCGCACGGGCTTTGGTGAGTGCAGTTTTTAAGGGCAGGGGTTAGGTGATGACGTGAAAGGGGCAGCACATTAAACAGAAGATTATTATACTCGCGGGTTGAGCAGCGGAGGTTAGATGTCCATGAATAGATGTTTGCTGCACAAAGACCTTGATTGTAACGGTTCGCCTCCCGCTCCGGAATGACTTCATGATTCCAGCCATAGAGCGCTCCCTTATTCCCCTGACCTAACAATGACTGCTAAATCAATATATTGATATTTCTTTTGGTCTCCAATATCTTGGAAAAGCTATAAGAAAAGATGAAAAGTTGGGGAACTGAAACTCATACAAAGCTTTAAAATCTGCCTTACAACTACTTGTTAAAGTGTACTTGAAAATGCATTGCTTTTTTGTATGTATCTTATTTTTCACAATAGAATATTAAATAATAACAATAATAATAATAATGAAAACTGGGTTCATGTTATACATGAACACTGTACTATTTTTTCATTTTTTTCTAAATCTTAAACTGTTCTAAATGTGAAGTATATTAAAAACTAATGGAGTATTGCCTCATGCTGAAATATAGATGAATCTCAAAAATATTATGTGAAGAAATTACAAAACAGAAGCCAGGTGATCAAAATGGTCCCAAATTATGATTAGGGTGGCCCAAATCCACAAATATACTAAACATCATTGAAATGTACATTTATATTGGTGAACATTATGGTACAAAAATTGTACCATACAAAAAAAAAAGCTGTTTTTAAAGATAAGGAGGAACATTTGAGGTCACTTTTCAATCTGCATTTTAAAATATAAATATATGTCCATGTACCTAAATATATAGGTGAATCTGTCTTTTCACATAAAGCATAATATTTAATCAAAACTGGACATTCCCTCCTTAAAGATACTTTTAAATAGATAAAATTTAGTGGTTTAAGGAATTCATATACTGTTTTGAAACCCTTCTGGTTTCCACAGTATCTTATTATCTTTTACTATTTAAGATTAACTTTATTTAGGAAAATCATCATAGAGACCCAACTTCTCCCCATCTCTCCAGCTTTCCATGCTCACCTCAAGGACTCCTCCTAGAATGCTTTCTCATGTCATGAACCTAATGCATGGGTCAAATGCATCTTTCCTCATTTCTTAAATGAGCCATGTTCCTTCTTTAACACTTTTACCTCTTATTGGAACTTTCTGACCCCATACCTTTATCCATCTCTTATGCCTATTTACAGCCACCTATTCTGCAAATACCAAATTGGATACAACTCCCACCCAGAACTGTTCCATCACCACATGAGAATCTTCCCCACTTCTGCTTTGCTCTTTAGTTTTCTCTTTGTGCCCATCCAGGTTTGGAAATAACAGGCAAAAAGAAAGCTGCAAAGACACAGGAGACAGAGATGCCTGGTATTCATTGTTGGCTTGTTGCTTCTTTTCACTTATTTGTGTTTTGTTGTCTAGTTTTTAAATGTGGAAGAACCTTCTAATTGCATCCAAATGGTAATTTACTTGTTCAACTCCTAAGGATGGGTATTCTCCATTCAGAGAGCCCTGAATGTTCTCCTGCTCAGCTCCACTGCTCCCCCTGCTTGATCTAGTCAGGGAAATAAGGATGTGTGCAGAGCTCAAGACATTATCCAAGGATCTCCCAACTAGCAGGAACCAAGCTCAAGCTGTCTCCCTGCACATGGCATCAGAGCCTGCTTTCAGACCTATTTACAGTGGGTCTAGCCTTATCTTAATTGACATTCTTACAGGCTCCTAAATGGCTGACAATGTATATTCCATGATTGTTACTGAGGAGCATGATTCTAAAATACAATGTGACCCTCAAGTACCTATGGCTACCCATAAATGGCATGGCTATTATTCAGATTCTCCTTCAGAATACCCTCTGAGCAACAGAAGCACACCAGCTTCATCTTTCTAGAGGAAAATGTGTCTTTCATTCAGGAAGCAATCACAGGCAGATAGCTTAGATTCTTCCCTTCTGCAGGCTGGTAGCCTTGCTTTCTTTAAGGAAACAAAGACTGTGTGGTTTAAATGTCACATCTCTAGGACATTGATCAACACAGTTCATTTCTGATTCAGATGTATTTCCAAAATTAATCTCATTTTAGATTTCTTTTAACATTTTAAAAATTGTTATTATTTTCCTCAGTATGTAACTTACTAGAATGTGATCAGCCAAGCCATGAAATCCTTGTCCCCCTCATTTATGATTCATATACCAGGTGCACCTCATCTTAATAAACACAAACCTGTTTTGTCTCCTATGCAATGAAGTTAAAATCATGATGATCTGGGGTCTTCTTTCACTTTGTATATTGAGTGTTTGCTTTGCAATGTCACCAATATGAAAGAATGATACCAGGACTTTATATCCACTGCCATATCTGTAACAGTTTATTCATAATGAGAACCCACTAACACTGTGATTATTTGGAGTAAATGAGATTTTCAGAAAGGTATCAAATAGTCTGATGAAAGCCTCACACCAGTCTCTCACTTTAACCATCATCAATATGCATCTTCTGTGTTATCTTCTTTATTTACTGAAATTTTCTTACTTTATATTATTTCATTGTTATATGCATGGCATATAGAGACTTTTATAATGCTTCCAACCTCTGCACGAAAGCATTGGTTTCCAACTACTGTCCATGAGCTGATGTGTGTTTTATTCCCAGTGGACAGTTCATTCAATTGCTGCCCTGGGCAATGTCTCTAAGGCAGGAGGAAAGAGAAAAACAAGAGAAAGGATTATGACTGGGGGCCTTGGGTGAGGCCAAAGGATGTTGGAAGGTCCCAACAGCTACAGTACAGTCACAATTCAGAGAACTCACTTTCTCCAACTCCCCAACAACCTACTCAGGTTTCCCAGCTGGGAAAACCCAGTGGTCTCACCCTGTGGCAGTTCCATGGTCACCACTACTGGTTACATTGCTCCTGATGAACACAAAGACAGAGAACCACTGAGCCACCTGAGAACCTCAGACCTGTGTCCTTTACTGAGCTGGTGGCCCTTCTGATACTGACATTCAAGGTGGTGTCTGGGGTTCTGGGGAATGTGCATAGAGCCACGGGAAACAATGGGCTTCATATATCAGCAAGCATCTCATTCTTATATTTTATATGATAAAATAAAGCAAAAAGGACATGTTGATGGTAGTGGTGGTGGTGGCAAAATGGGGCAGCCAAAAATACATACTCAGTCACCCATTTGTCTGTGCTGGCAGTGGTGGGGTGGGACTTTTCATTGTGAGCCCCAGCTAAGAGGTTGCAATTTTTTTAATATTATTGCAGGGAGGAAGGAGAATCATAGATTTCCTCTGCCAGGGGTTCATTTGAGTGGGCAAGGACATGCATTTGGAAACTGTGGATTCCATGATGAGTTGGAGGAGGATGCTGAAAGAGCCCCAATGCAGAGTAAAAGTCCAAAGAAGTACATTAAGAGATAGACTTCATGGTATTAAAGTATTAACAAAAATTTATAGGAAGTAGATACTTTAAATGCACTAGCCCTTCAATTCTGATGATCAGTAGCAGATAACAAGAGGTGGACAACCTCATTAACAATCAAGACTTGTTTGCCTTTAGGAATCTCAAAATTCCAGTGAAGCAGTTTACTTAATTGAGCAAAATACTTTATCCTTCAAGAATAAGAAAGGCTTCATGTCCTTCATGATCAATATACCCCAGAAGATCAGGAAATTTTGCTACCTATTGATTGTCTTTTTTCCAGTGAGTCAGGTGTCAACTTTTCAAAGGAAATGGATGAAGACATAGAATAAATAGAAAAATGCACACTCTCAAAGAGGAAGGATATAATGAGGTAGTGTCTGCCTCAAGAGTCCCACAAAAAATTATGAACCTGATAATGGAAATACACATCATAGGAACATTTATGGAGCAAGCTGAGGTAGAGGGTGTAGACAGCTGTAATGATAATGTTGACTATAGACATAATAACACCTGTATTTTATTTGTGGTTTCTTGAAATTTTAGCTAAAGTGGGTGTTAGATGCCCTTAAACAGTGGATTCTTCACTTTTGCATTCATGAGTCACCCCCTCCTCACAGCAGAGAGAAATGGAGAATGGAATTGCACCAATGACAGAAATAACTTTTGCCAAACAAGATGACCATAAGCTATATAGTCAAGATTCTCAGTCACCTGCTGCTCAAGACAAAACCTAGCAATTAGCTCATGAACATTGTGTGAATGACCACATAGGCATCTGGAATGCAGTAAATCAATTCTATTCAGTAACCTCTACAAAGACTGTATTTAGCAAGAGTGAAAGTGGTTTGCTCTATGGGTGGCTATTTTTTTTTTTACTTTTTCATTGAGCCATTTACAGGCTCATTGTGTATAAAAATCTCTAGACTTGCTATTTGTTCATGTTGTGGTAGTCAGCCCATAATTTCTTTTGCACTACTGCTTAAGGAAATGATGTAAATATGTGTTAAAAAAGTCCTTAATGTGGGAAATACATCATTTTTCTTATTCAAAGCTAGGTATATTTAAATTTTATTTTTAAATTAATTTTTATTTAAGATTATTAATGTTAAACAGTATAAATGATTGCACTGGATGTTTGAGACTGAAGAAAATTTTCTATTGTGTACTCCCAAAATAATGAGTTACAGAAAAAGTTTGATTCTAAAATTATTTATAAAAACATATACTTAATACACCATTTTGAAACTTTGGGAAGTATTTATGTCATATGTTACATAAGTAGAAACAGAAATGGGAAAGCAATGTATAATTTCTGTAATAGAGGCTAAGAAATAGATGGTGTTTAAGTCCCCAAAATAATGTATTATGTTTGGATAGTTACCATCTGGTCACCAACTCACTGGAATTGGTCAAAGTGAGTGCTTTCTTCCCTAGACAAACCCTCTCTGTCTCTGTTCCTGTTTTTAAAAGGATTCTATTTGCTTCTGATATTTCAAAGCAGTTCTGCAGTTCTTTGGTAAAAAGAATCATAAATTGAGGAATTAGCATTATATAGGAAATCCTTACATACTGTGATAAGCTGTTGCTGTGATACATATAGCAACAGGCCTTAGCTACATTTAATGCCTTTAAAATATTACTGTATGTAAGGTAGCATAATTTTTTCAATTACAATAAAGCACTACTTCACATGGACAAATCTGACTCATTACGTACCTTGTATGAATTGATCTCCACCTTCTCTATCAGGCAAAAGTTAATGGAGACAAAACAGATCTTTATTATCAGCCCTTGAAATCTGTTACAGAAAATTGTTCATTAAGCAAAGACAAGAAAAATAAGGCTTTTAGCAATAGCAGCAAAATTGTATTATTTATTGATTTTTTAATCTTGGTTTCACAAAGAGAAAATATTTCACTTAAATTTTTTTCTCTGAACTGGTTTCATTGAATTGAGGAATGGAAACCAAGGGTTTGTGCATTGGCCTGAAATGTTTGGTCCTGCTGCTTTAGTAGAGATTTGCTGAGAAGAAGCCATAGTCTGTCTAAGTAAGAAGCATTTCCATACTGATTCCATTGTTTACTTTTTAAACTTTTTTTGTTGTACAGTATAACATACATATAAAGCCAAAAAATAAAGAAGAAATGGTTTTCAAAGCACTCTTCAAAAAGTGGATAAAGGATAGATCCCAGAGCTTTTCATAGGTACCATATGATACTCTTCTATTTTTCCTTCTAGCTGCTCCAGAATATAGGAGGCTAGAGAACTTAAATACTTTTTTATCAACACAATTGACTTTTTTTCCTTCTTTTTTGTGAACAATAACATATACATAAAAAAGCTATAAATTTCCAAGCTCAGTACCACAATTAGTTGTAGAACATATTTCAGACTTTGACATGGGTAACAATTTCACAATTTTAGGTTTTTACTTCTAGCACTCTAAAATGCTGAGACTAAAAGAGATATCAATTTAATGATTTAGCATTCATATTCATTTGTTAAGTCCTATCTTCTATGTATAAATTCACCATCACCTTTGATCTTTCCATTCTTCTCTTTGGAGTTGTTTTGGCTATGGCCATTCTAAGTTTTTGGTATTGGAAGGGTCTGTCACTAATATGGGGTAGGGAGATGGAACTATCTGATGTTCTGAAGAGGAAAGGTTTCAGGACTTATCTGGACCAAGAATCCATCTGGAGGTTGTAGGTTTCTTGCAAGTTACTCTAGTGCCTGGAACCCTTGTGGAATCTTATAAATTACTCTAAGTAATTCTTTAGAATCAGCTGGAATGGTCCTGGTTAGGGGTTGGCAAGTTATGATAGGTATCAAGGTCTACCTGAGGCTTACATAAGAGCAACCGCCAGAGTAGCTTCTCAACTATATTTGAACTCTCTCTGCCACTGATACTTTATTAATTACACTTCTTTTCCCCTATTTGGTCAGGATCTAATTGTTGATACCATTGTGCAGAAGTACTATTTAAATTGCAGTATAATTCATGTAGCATTAAACTCACTCACTGTTTTAAAGTGCATCATTTGCTTTTTTTTTTTTTTAGCTATATGCAGGGTTGTGTAGATATCACCTATCTCTAATTCCAGACCATAATGACCCACTGGCTCTCATTGTCCAGCCCCACTGCTCTACACAGAAGCAATACCTTCTCTAATTTCTGCCTGGATAGGTTGTCTCTGTGGAACTAGAGAATAAGTAGATTTTATGTTTGCCATCTTTTAGTTATCATAATATTACCAAGATTCATTCACATTGGAGCATTGTTTCAGTTTGCTAAAGCTGCCAGAATGCAACTCACGAGAGATGGATCAGCTTCTAATAAAGAGGTTCACTTAGTTCCAAATTTATACCTCTTCAGAGGAAAGTCAGCTCTCTTACATCTGAGTTTCTCTATCACATGGGAAGGCACACAGTGATGTCTGCTGGTGTTTTCTCCTGGCTTCTGTGTTCCAATGTCCTTCCTCAGCACAATTGTTTTTCTGCATCTCCAAATATCTGGGCTAAGGCGCAGGTGCTGAGATGAGGTATGCTGAGCTGCTGAGTTCTCTTCTGACCTCTCTCTTTCAAGCCTCCAGTTAATTAAATTAAATCTCATTCATTGTGGAAGACATTCCCTTTGGCCAACCACAAATGTAATCATCCATAGGTGAATTTCACATACTTATGATTTAAGTCCACCAAAACAAAACCATGGAGCATTATCACCTGGCCAAGTTGACACCAAAATCAAACTACTATAAGCATGTATTAGTAAATAATTCCATTTTATGGCTGAAAAATGTTGTGTTTATGGTTCTGCTGATGTGTGTTTCCTATTCATCATTTTGAGGAAACATGGATATTTTTCCTAATCATTCTACCATAGATGACAATGCTAGGGACATTCTAATACACGTTGTTGTGTTGTTACATGTTTTCATTTCTCTTTGGATTATACTTTGGAGTGGTGCACTAGTTTGCTAGCTGCCAGAATGCAATATACCAGAAATGGAAGGCTTTTAAAAAGGGGAATTTAATAAGTTGCTCATTTACAGTTCTAAGGCCAAGAAAATGTCCCAATTAAAACAAGTCTATAGAAATTTCCAATCAAAGGCATACAGGTAAGGAAGGCCAATGAAGTTCAGGCTTCCTCTCTCAAGTGGAAGGGTACATGGTGAACACAGTCAGAGTTTCTCTCACATCTGGAAAAGCACATGGTGAACACAGTCAGGGTTTCTCTCCCATCTGGAAGGGCACATAGCAAACATGGCATCATCCTGGCTTCCAGTTTCATGAAGCTCCCTGGGAGGCATTTTCCTTCTTCACCTCCAAAGGTCACTGGCTTGTGGGCTCTCTGCTTCTAATGGCTATGCTGTTCTTCTCTTCTCTCTCTGAATCTCTTTCATCTTCCATAATGTTTACTCTTTTTTAGGACTCCAGAAACTTATTAAGACCCACCCAAGTGGGTGGAGACATGTCATCACTTAATCCAGTTTAACAACTGTTCTAGTTAGCTAGCTGCCAGAATGCAACACACCAGAGACGGATTGGCTTTTAATAAAAGGGGATTTATTTTGTTGGTTGTTCAGAGGAAAGGCAGCTAACTTTCCACTGAGGCTCTTTCTTACGTGGAAGGCACAGGATGGTCTCTGCTGGTCTTCTCTCCAGGCCCTTGGGTTCCAACAACTTTCCCCAGGGCGACTTCTTTCTCCATCTCCAAAGGCCTGGGCTGAGCTGCAAGTGCTGAGATGAGGAATGCCGAGCTGCTTAGGCTGTGCTACGTTGCATTCTCTCATTTAAGCACCAGCCAATTAAGCCAAACGTCACTCATTGCTGCAGACACGCATCCTAGCTGACTGCAGATGTAATTGGCAACAGATGAGGTTCACGTACCGTTGGCTTATGTCTGCAGCAACAAGACTAGGTATGCTCACGTGGCCAAGTTGACAACTGAATCTAACTAACACATGACTTGATTAAATCACATCTCCAGAGAGATGATCTGATTAGTTTCAAACACACAGTGTTGAATAGGGATTATTCTGCCTTTGTGAAATGGGATTTTGATTAAAACATGGCTTTTCTAGGGGACATACATCCTCTCAAACCAACACAAGTGGAATTGCTGGTTCAAATGGCAACTCAACGCTGAACTTCTTGAGAAAGAGATATACTCTTTTCCAAGCAATGACAACATTTTACATTCCCATCATCATGCATAAGGGCTACAATTCCCCCACAACCTGGATATGTAGAGTACAGACAACAAAAAACCTCACCTTTTCAGCTAGAGCTTATAGTGTAGAGTGGTTTTGAATTGTGTTTTTAGTTTGCATTTCCCCATTGAAAAATGGATTTGAACATCCTTTCAGGTACTTATCATGGAGATGTGCTGCTTATGCACACAGGCCTCATCCTCAGATACCAAGAACACCCCACTGGCCCCTGTTCCTCTTATGATTCCTCCATGCCCTGGGGGGATGTCTCCATGGAATCAATCCTGGAAATGGTTCTCACTAATTCCCTAAGGGCGATTTAGATGAAAAAAGTCCAATGTGTCCACTAGGTCATCCCCATCAGCCAGGCAGAAGATTAACTAGGAATATGATTTGGGGAATGGAATAGCTCTGTTAATAATTCCACTCAAACTAGGGTTCTTTATGTAGAAAATCAGGTCCCAGGAGTAAGATAGTCCACCCCATTGCCTTTCTTGCAGACCAGGATGTATAATGGAGCAAGATCTCACTTTTGCACAGAGGCAAATAATGTAACATTGGTATTTTGAGGAAATAAAGTTTATTGCAGGGTTGACCTGCAAGGAAACAGCAGGCAAGTCTCAAATTTGTCTCCTCTGATCTGAAAAATTAGGGGAGTTTTACTGGGTGGGAAAAAAAAAGAAAGTGGAGACAGTGATTGGGATTTGGGTTGGCATTTCCTGATTGGTTGTTCATAGACCTGTTGAGAGATGGTAGCAAAATGCTTGAGGTCAGAATCTCCCTTAGTGAGGCACACTTTGCCTTTTATGTTTTTGATGTCTCCTTATCCTTGTAATCTTGGTTTCAATTAGATAATTTCTGTTCTTAGTATCCCAAAGTTCATTTAAAGGATGAGAGTCAGTGTTCTCTGCATATGCACAGGTTTATGATCTGCAGGTAAACAAACCCAGAAGAAAAGGTTACAGGAACAAGGGACATATCCCAAGGTGTGTTTTGACCTACACATGGATTCAGATGGGGGCAGCAGACCCACAGTTGAGAGGACTTCATATGTCAGGAATCAGAGGAAAGGGAGTGACTACACAGTCTATACTATTCCTGCTGCCTCTACATCCCACTGCCATGCCCCATAGTGCCCTGAAAACACTAGATGTCTCCTTGGGGTGATCAACAGAGATTCCTTATTCTACTTTGGAAAAGGATTCATGGAAGGGAATTGAGAGACCTGCAACCAATTTTGTAAAAACATCATACAGATCCTGAACATGTGAAACATAGAGCTATTTTGATTTGATTTAAATCAAATAAACATTTGATTCTGCAATCTCACTGTTAGTATCTACCCAAGAAAACATGTATGCCCATTCAACACCTTGTGTGAGAATATTCATAGAAACATCATGCATCACACCTAAAATGTTCATCCACTAATGAATGGAACAACAAAACGTGGCCTATCTGTAAAATGAACTATTAGAAAACTAGTAAATATGGGAAATTTGCATTGTATATATGTAACTGCAATAAAGTACAATTTGGAATGAATTCTCATATGTGATTAATATCTACAAGAATTGATCTTCTTAGAGTAAGAAGGTGGTTTGTAGGATACCAGGGGCTGGGGGGAGGTTGGTGTGGGAAGACAGAGCTATAGCCTTATGGGTGAATAGTTTCTTTTAACTGATGAAAAATTCAAGATAACAGGTGTAAGTGATGGTAGCACAATATTGAGAAGGTAATAATACTATTGAATTGTACCCTAGAATGTGTTTAAAATGGGGGCATTTTATGCTGTATGTCTGTTACTAAAATAAAAAGTTTAAATAAGTACTTAAATGAATGAATAAAATGGGAGAGGAAAGTAAGTACAATCTCCCAAGCAGAATAATTCATGACCTGCAAAACCCTTTGAAAGCAGGAGCACAACTGTGGGCTTTGCGTTGTAACTTCTCTAAAAATTGTTTCAGGAGGAGAACTTCAGATGTGTTCTGATTGTGGGGAAGCCTCCAAAATACCTGATCTGTACTCCTCAGAATTTTAAGATCATCAAAACTAAGGAATGTCTGAGAAAATGACAACCTCTCTGAGGCCTGGGCCAGTCACATTGATCCCAGACAATGGGGTGATCAAAAGCCCCTCAATTCTCCATGTAACTGAGATCCTTGGGGTGGTAGCACCCTTCCTGTACAATGGGGAAGAAGGCTCACTCTCTTCAAACTTTGGCCCAAACTCATTTTTCCAAATGCATGGGTTGGTCTGCTCTCCTGAACTGAGATTTCTTTGCTTCGTATCTCAGTTTCCTTAGTTCTGCCTTTGGAGTTAATTTTCCTTCAGTCTCTCTCTTTTCTGTCCCTTTTAGTCCATACTGGAATTGATTACATTTACACTGATCCTGCCTCAAACTTGTCAGTTTCACATGTAGCACACAAGGGTCCCAGCCTTCAGACAATAGGACTTTCCACAAATCCATTCTGCATTTCAAAACCTGACATATCCTGAAATAGCTGACTGGTTCCAGGTTTGGTTAAATCCTCACATGGGGCACTGTTTTCTGGGGACTTATCTTCCAAAAGTTCAGAATTTTCCAAACTCTCAATTTCTAATTTCTTTGTACTCAATGATTCAGTTCTCACATTGTTCCCTTCCTGTCACATTTTATGATAACTTGCAAAGATAAGTTGGGCTGCATTTCCTACATTTAATTTGAAAATTTCTCTGCCTAGATATCCAAGCTTATCACTTTCACATTCTCCCTTCCATCCAACACCAATACACACTTTCTCTAAATTTTCTGCCACATTAATGCAAGGGTTGTCTTTCTTCCTGTTCGAACAACACATCCTCATTTCTGTCTAAGACCTTCTCAGAAGTCTCTATCATGTCCATATTTCTTCCAATGTCTCTTCAAATAAATCTAGGCCTTTTCCATGAAGGATTTCACAATTCTTCTACAATCTTCCCCTTACCCATTTGTAAAGCTATTCCAGCGTTTTTTGTATTTGCATCCTGTAGCACCCTACTTCTGGCACCAAAAGTACCATCCTGTTTGCTAAAGCTGTCAGAACCCAAAATAACAGAAACATATAGGGGCAGAGATAACTGACCCTTAAAAGGGAATTTGTCTGTAACCTAAAAGGAGAAGGGTAGAGGGCAGGAGCAAACCTGACACAACCTCTCTTTGGGAAGACTATGGTAACAGATTCCTCTCTCACATCACACAACACATCCCACCATGGCAGACCCTGACATCATAACTCTTTTCAATTGTCCCCATTGTCAGCCTTCCTGAAACAGGAGTTACATAATCAACCTACACCTAGAAATTTTTCTCAAGGTGAGGGTCATTCTTAGGAAGATAGATCTGCCCCTTCTGTGGTTCTTCTCACCTGAGAAAGGTGATCCACAATGGCAACCCCCATAAGGGTCTGTGAACCCCCAGCTCAAGGGTTAAACTGGGTTCCTGGGTCTCCTCTATATGACGGATGGCCACTTCAAGATGGGATGGGAATTTGGGGTAAGGGAAGACATTTTGAATTTGCACTGATAAAGATCAGGAAGATGTCACAAAATTCCCAAATTTCCTACCAAGCCCCTCCCCACAGCCAATGGTTTATTTAAATGACTCAACAGCTCTCCTTGAAGCCCTTCCTGTGAGATAGCCCCATGTGCACTTCATGTGATGGAGTGAACACAATTACTAAGGTCAGTGTTACTCCTACCTATCTCATGCTGACTAGGCCACAAATCCCAAATTAAATACAACTCCTGTTGACGAGATATACATGGCCCAATTCTCATGCACATCAACTACACCCCCATGTGGTATCTTTCCTCAGAGGGATGCTGCTATTTCACTCTTTGTTTCTTCTCTCTTTGTACCCATTCAGAATGGAGACAACAGGCAGAAAGAGAACCTCAAAGACACAGATGAATAATAGTCCTAATATTTTTGGTTTGTTTCATATTGTTTGATTTATGCTGTCTATATGTAAATCAAGAATTGTCTTCTAATTGCTTTCAGATGAAAAGCTACTTGTTCAACTCCCAAGATGATGGGATCCCAATTTGGAGGTCCCAGAACCATCTCCTGCTGAGATCCACTGCTCCCACTGCTTAATCCATGACCACAGTCCATTCAGGCCTCATAACTCCCTTGGGTTCCTTGGTTGTAGTAATGTGTGCAGAGCTCAAGGCATTATCCAAGGTCCTCCAAACAGGCAGGTCCTCACTTTAAACTCTGTCTCCCTGCACATGGTATCAGAGCCTGATTTTAGGCTTGAATAGGGAGGTCCAGATCTGTCTTACTTGAGACTCTTATCAACTCCTTAGTGAGACCAACACTGCATTTTCCATGACCACTCTTGAGAAGCATGATTCTAACATACACTGTGGTCATCAAGTATCTAAGACCACCTGTAAACATCAAGAATGTTATTCAGGTCCCTCAAAAAACCCTCTGAGCAGTAGAAATAAATTCAGCTCCTTTTCATTAGTGGTGATTTGACACCTTTGATTCAGGAAGTAATCACTGGTAGAGAGCTCAGAGCCTCCTCTTCTGCCAGGCCTCTAGCCTTGCTTTCTCTTTGGAGACAAAAATGTGTGTGATTTAACCACCACATCTGTAGGCCTCTGATCAACACAAATCCTTTTAGATTCAGCTGTATTTCCACAATTAGTCTCATTTTAGATTTCTTTTAGCATTTTAATGCTTGTTATTATTTTCCTCAGTCTGTTACTAGAATGTGAGCAGCAGAGTCATGGAATACTTGTACCCTTAATTTAACTTTCACAATTAACCTTATTTTTAGAACTCTTTGAAGGTTTTAAATTTATTTATTACTTTCATCAATCTTTTGCTCACTAGAGTGGAAGAAGCAGAGCTGTGGAATTCTCTTTCCCCTAATTTAACGTCAACACACCAGGAATATCTCATAGAAATAAACAGAAGGCTGTTTTCTCTCTTATTTGAAATCTTGAAGTAATGGTGACCTGGATTTTGTTTTACTTTATGCAATGATTGCTTGCTTTTCAGTGTCATCAATGTGATGGAATGTCACAAGGACTACTTTATATCCACTGCCACACCTGAAAATTGTTTCTTCTCAACAGTGACCTACTGACATTCCAGCATTTGGTTTCAATGATACTTTAAGAAATGTAGATTTAGAAAAGAAAATTATGGTATGGTTGTGGATATCAATTTACAGTTACTTATAGAGTTTTTAAAATTACTTTATTTAAAGTGTGTGATGAAAATTATATTACAAATTTCTTGATGTCTAGATATGGAAAAGCATTTCATATCCATTCTAAAAAATATTAAAAGCATGGTAAAAATAATACAATATAAAGTACTTGGCAACATCATATACAGTTTTGTTTTTAAATTATTAATTTAAAATTTCCCAGCATTTACAATGCTGCTGTTCAAATTCATTAAAGAATATATATATATATATATATATTCTTTTATTCAGGTTGACAGGAGATCCCTTGATTCATGTGACAGTCTGACTGATAGCTCTGAGTTCTGGAATTCAGAACTGTGGGGTTCCCAGCAGGGACCTCAGTTGTGGGTGGCTGAAGAGGCTGTGAGGACAGATGAGGAGAGTGTCCTGGGGCAGAGAGGCAGGGCCTGGGAAAGTCCTGCAGAGCTGGTCACATTGGGGAAATTATTCATCCTCACAATAGAGAAACTTCTGAATTCAGGAAGATTCTTTACTCAGAAACAAGGAGAGCAGGAGTCTGTCACTGATAGAAGAGCAGGACCAGGGTGAGCTCAAGTGAGGGAGGAAAATCAGAGGAGTAGAAGTTGAGGAGCCTCCCAGAATAAGATTTGTAAAAGAAGGTGACAAAAGGAGGGGAGACCAGAGAAACTGTGTACAAACATTGACCTTCTCTGATGGGCTCTCTGCTCATGTAGCTACACCAAAAGGACTTTTCACATGGCATGTTCCCCTAATCCTTATAATATTCTTGGATGGGTCTGCATCACAGCCAGAACTCAATTATGAATTCACATCCTCAATCATTTCCCTTTTAATTACATATTACTAATATCACTTTATAGAGTTTAAAAAATTTCACTTCTAAGCTCTATCTGTTTATTTTCAGGCTATTCTCTAGATTCTATTTGGGAATCATGCTGATATATATATATATATATATATAAAGATTTAATACCTTCATAGAGCAGAAGAAACAGGAAGGCCTATTCCCAGCCAAGGCCCTGTATCCAGGGGAGGTGCTTGGTCTGAAGCTGCAGGAGCACCTTGTACTCAACCCTGGAGGTCCCTACATGCCAGACAGGCTGACAGGAGAGAGATTCAGGCAGGGTTGGGGCTCATTTATGCTTGGGCTTGGAGCCCTGAGTGAATGCTGAGGCTGCTGTGCCACCCCAAGAGTAGTCTCTCATCACTGCTGTCTCATCACTGGGTGTGGCTGGGACCAGCCCCTCTAACCAATATGTCACCTACCCTGGAGCTCCAGGCCCTGAGCACAGGCCCCAAAGTGGGGAAGATGTGAGACCAAGATTCTGTGAGGGCAGGAGCTCATATGAATTTCTTCTAGGCTGCAGTCTCAGCAGTAAGGCCTGGGAGAGGCTCAGACCCTCAGCAGAGAGGGAGGCAGGATAGGGAATGTTAGGTCTCAAAAATGAATTCTAAGAGAAAAAGGAACCCTAGATGCAGAACCCCTCACAGCCCCCTTTCTCAGCATCATTGGCAGGTCCATGGATCCAGATATAAACCTGTTACAAGCCCCCATCCACTTGGGAAACAACATGCCACCTAATGGGCACCAACCCCACCCAGCATCACTGTCCCTTTAAAGTGCAGCTCCAAGGAAAAGAACAGGAGCCATTTTGTTTTCCTTTCTGCTGTCTCTCCAAGTAGGAGCCAATCTCAGGATCCTATCTGCTTTCTCTTTTTTGCTTTCCTACCTGATTCCTCCCTGCTTTATTCCTTCAATAAATTTGTTAGTCTTTGTCTCACCCTCTCATGTGGAATCTTTAAGGACTCTGTGCTTAACAGAGATGGGCTGTCCTCCTCTCCTCAGGACACTGAGAAGTTATTGAGCTCAGACTCTGAGGAGAAACATCCAATGTCTCCCTAACTGGCACTGGTCTGTGGCAGAGGGAGAGTCAAGGGGCCAGGTAGAGGCAGAGGAAGTGCCTCATCTCCCCATGTGTCTATGGCACTATGGTGACACAGGTGCTGGCATCAGCTGTTGAATAGTAATAGACAGACTTGCCCCATGCTGGGGCCCCAAGATGCTCAGGAAGGCTGTGTTGCCTGATGTGAAGCTGGAGAACTGAGCTGGGATCCTTGAGGGCTGAGAAATTCCCAGCATCACAGGCTAGGGGGCCTAGGGGGAGCTGTTGGTACCATCCAATACCAAATATTCCAAGGAAGCTGCTCCTCTTGCAAGTCATGTTGTCTGTCCAGGAGACCCTGACAATGAAGCTCCCTATGTCGGCCTAGACTGTGTTCAGGACTCTGGAATAAGGAAAGGATCCCACAGGAATGATGAGTCATGAGTCATGGCTGTGTGACCTCCCCAGGACAAGAGGAACATTGCAAGGTCTGAGTGTCCACTCTCTGTCCCTTCTCCTGATCCCCTTATAGCTAGTTACCTGCTCAGAGAATGAGGAAGGTGAGCAGAAAGGGGGTCCAGGCCATGATGGAGATGACCCAGAGCTCAGCTTCCCCAGGTTCCAGCTGCACCAGAATTGCCCAATGTCTCTTTGACTTACATGACCTGCTCAGGGGAGAGAGGACTCCACATGCAAATCATCAATCACCCCTGGCGGGCCTCACACCCTGATATCTCCCTCAATCCTCTCTGCTTGTGGTGAGGCATTCTCTGGCCTGAGTTTCTTCAAGGGAAAAGAACACTTTGTTGCTGTGCCCCAAGAGGTGATAAGTTGCAGGCCCCCACAAGGATTCAGATGCCTTGGGTCTCCCTTAGGCAGCCAAGAGCACTCCCAGATGAGTCAGGGACAGATTCATTCCAATCTGGGATTCAGAGCAAAGGACCTGGAGAGAAAGAGAAGAGTTCCTCTCCTCTTGTCCACTGTCCCCTCCTCACACAGAGACAGCATCTTCATTGACTAGGAGCTTCGTCTCCAGGCTGCAGCTCCTTTACCTCAGCTAAGCCAAGAGCTCACTGAGGGACCTCCCCAGCAGGAAATCACAGAGAATGTTTTTCCACTGAGTAGCTCACTAAGGGAATTTGCTCTACATTCAGTAACCAAGAGGACAGAGGACAGTGACAGATCAGCTAAGACTCAGCAGCTGTGAAACCCAGAATTCTGACTGTCCTCTCTCTGATGCCCCATTCCCTTGAGGGCAGGTGAAAGTCCCCCTTAACTCCCCTGGCTCCTACACTTCTTTAACCCTGAGTGTGAAATAGCCCAGGGAAGGCTGTGAGGAAAGGCAGCCAGTGTGAGGGAGTGAGAGTTCTGCTCAACCTGGGACTGTTCCACTTTGAGGAGCACAAGGGACCACATAGACACCCCAAACCAAGGAGAGTCTCCTCAGTATGAGCTTAGACCCAGTGCTGATGGAGACCATGTTTTGGAGGTCCACAAAAGAATTGAGAGACTGAGGGAGTAAAGTATTGAAGGGGAGAGGGAGAATGCAGCAGAATATACTTCTGAATATGCATCTGGTTTTAACTGGCCATGGTGGGAGGAAAGAGAATCTGTTACATGGAAATCTAAGCCAGTACTGTGCAAAAAAAGGTATTTAGGTCAATCACAGACCCCAGCCTGCATTTGTAAATATGTTCTACTGAAACACACTCATATCAATTCCCCAATGTGTTTTCTGTGCTTGCTTTCTCTCTACATCAATCAAGTTGAACACTTGCAACTGAGGTTCTTAGGCCTGAAAAATAGGAATTATTTGCCAAATGTTCTTATACCCCAAAAGATTCCCAGAAAAGGCAATTATGCACTCAAGCTGCAGCAAGTCTTGATTGATTCCTGATGTAATTGTAAAATAGACTTAGAATATTTATTACCAAATGAAGAACTCAGAACTTTCTTTAATAATTTGCTATATTGATTGAAGTTTCAATGATAATCTTGGATATATTTAGGGGATAAAATATATGATAAAAGTAATTTTATCTATTTGTTCTTTGTTTTGTTTTCTTTGCCTTTTTAATGCTGTGTTCTATATTTCATGACCTATATGATTCTCATTGCATTCCTGAATGAAAGTGCCCCTCCAGAGTGAGTGATTCAGGAGTGGCTGGGAGGAAGGTGGTGACTCTGGCAGTGTCCTGTGTGACTGTAAACTTTTGGGGCCTTATTAGCAGAAAAGTCCAGTGAAATGGTAATGATCTGTCCCATGTTCCTTAGGATTAGCAGAGGTAGCTGTTTCTTGCAAATTTACTCTATCCATTAATAAGAGTTTTATTTTAATTTATTCAAATGATAGAAACACACTTTGAAATATACTAATAGTTTTAAAGCTTGCATTATGAAACCTGCATGTCTTTCCTTTACATAACTGACATAATAGTGAAAAGAGAATAGTTCACCTGGATGATAGTGTCCACCAGAAGTAAGAAAAGGGTGTCAAATCTGAGAAGCAAGATCAGAAGACTTGGCCCAGAATTCTTCAGAGACCATCCCAAAGTTCCCAGACACCCTGAAAACTATTTGAACACAGACATACCATCTTCTGTCACCACCAATCCCCCCGGAGAGAATTTCTTTCCACATTACAAGCAAGACTTGTCTGCCTATGCAAGGGAACAATGTTTGGGCCTGGGGGGAGCCACTGTCTTGGTCCCTTGGGGCCATGGTAGGGATGCTGCTGCAACATCTGTGCCCCTTGAAGACAGAGTACTTTAGGTAAATTTGTCATTCCATCTCTCTGTGCTCATTTTTGCAACTATCAGATTTCAGGGATATAATGGATAAGATCAGAGGATGACCAAAATCAATGACAATAGGGTGAGATAGCCAGGCCTAGGCAGCCATGGGGAAATGGGGGACTCAAAGTTATGTCAAATCTCCCCAGCATTGATGAATCAGTTTATCCAGTGCTCTAGAGAAAGTTAAATGATGCCCCAGCCAGAACTGCCCATCTTTGATGCCTTCTCAGATTCATTTCCACAGTGGCCCCTGCTGGTGCCTAAGTTGGATCCTCAGGGCTCTCTAAGGCCTCTCAGAACTCCTGACAGGGACCCTGTTTTTTCAGATGTTTTTTTCTGATGTAAACACCAAGGGGGGCCAGAGACCCCCTTCCCCATATGCTTCTATGGCTGGACATTAACTTTCACCATACTTAAATTCAGGCTACCACAGCCATTCCTCCCATGACATCTGGCATTTGAAATCAACCATCCTGAACAAGTACATTCTTAGCTTAAAACTTCCAAAGCAAAGGAAAACCTAGAATTAAAATGTGAAAATCACTTTGCACATCTCCCTGGAAACTCCTTAAAAATCTTGTACCTTCCCCTGAGGTAATCAAAATAAGAAAAATCTTATATTTTCCCAGAAAACCACAATTCTGCATGTTCTATTTGAGATGGGGTATAAGAATCTGAATCCCCAACCCCATGTTGAATACCCAATTTGATACCTAATACCATCCTCATATTAGATGCTTCACTTTTCTCTCAAAAGTGACTCAGTCTCCAGGCCTTCCCAGTCACATGTACACATTAGAACTGAAATTAGCCTTCTTCCTTTTTTCCAGTATTATTTATCTAGGGAAGACTATCATCACCTTACCTTTAAAGTCATTGACTCTACCTCCTAATAGTTTCCTTTTCTCTGTTCTTGCCACAGGTTACCACTGAGATACATTTGGCTGCTAGAGCATTCTCTCTTAATGCCAACTGACCATGTCACTGTGCAGATGAGGAGTCTTCCTTGACCCCATGGGGCATTTACTGTCAAGCCCTCACTTCTCAGGGCAGGTATTCTATTCTTTTTGGATGATATCTAGTAAAGATACTTTCTTAGGTCTTTATTTTATTTGGTGAAAATCTGGAAGATTCTTTCTGAATGGAGAATTATTTATAATAATAAGAGTAAGTGTAGTTTAACATCAATATAAGAGACATAGGCCAGCCCCTGTGGCACCTGGGATTTTGTTCCACTTCCACTCCTGCCTGTGTCACTGTGGGCAGCACTGCTATGCCTGATCACACAGTAAGAGTCAGCCACACCCTTAGCCTGAATCTCAGAGATGAGCAAAGGGCCTGCATTGGCTGAGGCATCCTTGGGTCCAAAGAAAGACTGGAGTCCTGGTGCTTCTCTGATTCTATAGCATAATACAAGAGATATGGGATGGGGCTTTCTGGTTTCTGAAAGTTCCAGGATAGGGCATAGCTGCCAACACTAGTCATTGCTTAGGGTACAAGTGAGTCTCCTGGACAATCCTGGGGAAGCAGAGAGTAGATGCTTGAGTCAGCACAGGCTGGGAGAGGAAGCCTGCAGACAAACACTCTTAAGTGATGGACAGAGAACTGGTTAAGATACAGAGAGCTGAGCCTGGCACTGAAGCCTGTACCTACCTGTGCAATAGGAGAGGAGCATGAGAAGGAGAGAAGTACAGGCCATGGAAGACACAGCCCTGAGACCCTCAGTGGAACTTGGCTGCTCTTATTCCCTCCCTAGAGGATTCATCAAGGATGGGTTTATCATGCAAACAGGGCCTCATCTTTTATTTTACCACCTTTTTCTGAGCTGAGGGTCTTGTTGTTAATTGGGGCAGGGCTACACCATGAGTCTCTTGGGGGAAGCCCTGGAAGGAAGCAGCTGGTGGGACACATGGGCTTATGTTCAGGAAACTCTGCAAAGCACATTGAAGACAAGACACTGGGTGCCTCTCTTGAGCACAAGGCTCAGCCCCAGCCATATTGGTATTAGAGACACTCATCCTAATGGAACCTCCCTACAAGATCCACAGAGCAAGCCCAAAGTTCCCCCTACTGGCCAAAATTAGTTTTCTTTGTGTTCCTATGTATTTTTGCCTTCTGACCTGCTCACTTTCACACAAGAGTGATGGGAAAACATGTGTGTTCACTTCTGTGACCCTTTCTACTGTAGGTAACATTAATATGACCCATATGATTGGGTATTTGTAATTTAAAGGGGAAATTTCAGTGAATAACTATGCATATATGAAAGAGGCTGTAAGAGTAAATTGTTGCATGAGAAACTCTCTAATGAGGTAATTTGGGGAAGGCTTTTGTAGACAGTATTCCTTAACCTGAGTCTTGAACATTGGATGTGAGTCATATTTGATACAGAATAAAGAGACAAAGGGGTCACTGGGATTAAGAAATAGTGTATCATGGACAAACTAACAATAGGGTACAGCATGTCTGTGAAACATAAAAATCCCTGGAAGGAGAGGGAATGCAGGAAGGAGTTGTGTGCAGAGCACAACAGAATGGAGACAGCACAAGGGACCATGGAGCAGAATGGAAAAAAAAAAAACCATGAGTTGGGGGACCAGGAAAGAAGTTAATTTAAAACTGTGAACTAGTTAGATGATTTTGGATCATTGACTAACATAATCTAGTGGTGAGAATAAGAGGTAAATATAGTTATGAATTTAAGCATTATGTCTTGGATAACTAAGTAGATGTTGTCACTTAATCTCATAACTTTTTAGATGATTTGTTTATTTCTCTCTGTTTCCAAGCTTGTGGGGCACATAGGGAGTTGTGGGGAAAGACAATATTTGGGCCAATATATATAAAGTCAAGGTCTGTTCTTGATGGGGAGCCAGATGACAAGTGTGGTCACTGGTGAGAATAGTGTCAAGTTGGAAGTGTCATGGACTGAGGAATCTCTGTATTTAAGGGACAAGTAAGTCAGCATAGTATCCTACTTGGCAGTCTGGTGAAATATACCATTTAAGAATTATTTGCACAGCATATTTATTGCTCTTTATGCTTTTACTTTGGGACCAAAGTGAAAAATCAGGCAGCACAGTTGGTTGCCAAAAGTGGGGGTTGGGTGTGGACTGAAGTCTGGAAAATGCCACTACACATGAGGATGAGGATAGTTGTGTGAACTGGGAGACAGGTTGCTGGACATGAAATTGGAGACCGAGGGCACCAATTACTAAGAGTGTGTCTAGTCTCTGGACAATATCAAGGAACAATATTAGTAAATTTGTAAGGAATAATATTTTCTCCTTCCCTCATCCTTCACATTTCCTCACTTCCTCTCTTAGTCTACTATAGGTAATGGTCCATCATTATAATAATCACAATCACTCAAATACTCTGGTCCTTTTCTCTCTTGTCACCCATTCCTACTCACTACTCTGTCCTGCGTAAATCACCTATAGTTTGCTCTCCACGCAAACAAAACCATCTTAGTGAAGCTGGAAATAAACATATCACCACTACAGCTGCTCTCACTTTACATTTATAAAGATCCCTCTCAAGTGTGCCCTACCTGCAGCTCCACCATCATCCTCATCTTCTCTCTTTCCTTAGTGTGTGTCTTTCCCTGTCTGCAAATAGTTCAAATTCACTATTGTCTCCTTGCAATTATAAAAATTCCTCTGTCTGTATTCTAAACTGAGAAAAAAAAATCTCTCAGAAAACACCTTACTAATATCTACCAACTGTGTACATCATTATAAGCAATTTTCTTATTTAAGAGAAAGTTTTTGTAAAAATTTCTTTAAATTTTATTTGATTTTCCCTATGGAGTGTTACAATAATTTTTAGTTATATGTCACACAAATCTTGGAATATTAATGCCAGCAGTTTAATATATTGTTAACATGATTGGAATATTGTAATTATTCTACTATATGGGAATAAAAATATTTATTAACAAAATGAAATTGTTATTGAGAGAATAAAGGTCAACATATTGTTTTATAGATTTATTTATGTTAAGACAATTTTAAATATTAAATAATTTCTTTTGCAACTTGTTAGTGAAATATATCAGTTCCTGATGATGGAAAAATCATTCCTTCCCTTTTTTTATAGCTCTTATTTGATTATATATATTTTGTATTGATAGGGACTTCAGAAAAAAATCACTCATAGGAATAATCATCCCCTAATAGTTTTCACCATTCAAAATGATGTTGGATATGAGTTAAATGGTAAAATATCATTAAGATTTTAAGGAACTATCCCTTTGTTCTGAAATTCTTTCCTATCTTTTAAAATTGTGGAATTCAATATTCTGGGTATCTAAGTTAATGTCCACCAAGGAAATTCAAAGCACCTATGATAACTTTTTAAAAACATATGTCCACAACGAAAACAAAGAATAAGTGAAGTTACTCAAAACTGGAACTCTGAGTAAATGCATGACAACTAATATATAACCTTCTAGTTGTCTCTCAGTGAAAATGAAAAAACAAAAGCAAGCAGATCTCCCAATTCCAGAAAGTTACCATCCATGTTTCCATCAGAAGCCAGAACCCTTACCAGGAAGCAAGGTCAGTTTAAGGAAAAATTTTTGGGAGACTTCAAATATTAGAAGAAAGCTCAAAGCAGACCTATTACTAACACCACACTGTATTCAAATAGAAGAGACCCCTGAACAACAAGGTAGAACATTAAAGTTCATTAGTAGTATGAAAAAGACATCTTCCAAGGTTAACGCTATGGAGAAGTAAAGGAAGGGAGGGAGCCACTTTGGAAACCACAGGGTATAAGGGAAAATGTAGAAAGAAGAAGGAATGAAGAATTGTCAGGGAAAGTAAAAGTTGTTTCATACTAGAAAGAACACATGCTGTGAGATTTAAGTGCCTTTACAATAAGCCCCTGGTGAAGACTGACTTTGAGAATGCCTGGGATAGAAAGTTTCCAGGACATCAGGGATCTCTAGTGAGGTTCCATTTTGTGAAATCTGACCCTAAGCTCTCTGTCATTCCCTGCCACAAATTCTGTGGAATAAGACTGAATGAATTCAAATGCATTCTAGCTCCTTGCTGACTACTATCCTCTTCTTGAGCTCAGATATGGACAAAGCCTGCATATAGGGAAGGGGATGCTCCAAACTGGAATCAGCAGGAATAGGAACCTCATTTTGTCATAAGGGGCATCCAAGTAGGAGGAAAGTCACACATAATTGAAGAAAGTGTTGGCTCAAATCCTGTAGAGCCACCTGAGTGGTTTTCTAGCTGTCTGGTTTAGTACCTACAATCTCAGGATATCCCACATGCTCCTTACTGGCCACATTGGCTCTTGTCCTGTGCAAAGTTTTAATTCAAGAAATTCCCCAATTGTATGAAAACTCTTTAGAGGTGTGCACAATAACCAAAAGTTTCACATTCCAGAGTCTAGCCTCATTGAGCATATTTATGACATTCTCAAAAAATTTTTCTGTACTATACAAGTTGTAATTTATAAATCAATATTTATAATATATGAGTGACATTGGAATTTCCTGCAGGTAAGTCATTCTACATCCAGAAATGGAAAATGCAGGAAGTCTTTTTGGAGGCCCTATTTCATTCATGGGATGAAAATCTGGTCCACATTTTAGGAGGCTTTCCTCTGGGACTAGGAATATAGAGACATCAAAGGACTCACCAATTCTTCTTGAAGCCTAATTCCACATTAGGGGTTTCTTCCAATAGAAGATACACCCTGTGTCCACTTCACCTAAGTTTTCTGGGTCAAATGTGAGTGCTGGCAGATGGAGGGACATGTCCCTTCCTGACCAAAACTTAGCTCCCCCATGCTGCACAGACAGGGGATCATGAAATGACAACAGCACCAGTGAGGTGCTCCAGACTGCATGTAGATATGAGAAATGTCCTTCATTGATGATATTTGAACCCAATCACCTTACAAAATTCCCATTAGTACAGCATTGCATGATGACAGGCTTCAGATTGAGAATGGTCATCTGGCTCAACCATGAAGATAGCAACATGTGCTATGCTCAGATGTACTTTCCTATTCAGGAGGAGAAGCTAAAGTATAAAACCTGCTCAGGTATGTTCCCTTCACTATGGGTCACAGGGCATATGTGATAGTTGACAGACTCATCACCCCATGGTCAGTGACAATTCCACCAAGCAATGACCTCACCCACACAAAGGGGTATGTCTTGCTTCCCAAGAATGGCTTGCTGCTTGATTCTGGAAAGCATCCATATTCAGGAGTGGTGTATGCTCTCATTGGGCACCAAATGAATCTGCCAACTCCAGCATGGCCTGTGGGGTCAGCACCATTCAGGTTTTCTTGGAGCATATTCAGTAATGGTGCAGCAAGTGTCACCTGGTATCTACCCACTCAGAAGCCTTATGGGAAGCTGAGGTAGGCTGGGCCAGAGAGAGTAGGATGGATTGTGGGCTTTACTCCTGAAAAAGTAAACACTGAAATGTTTCATTTTTCTAATAAATTGACTGCATGAGAGGCCCTGCAAGGTGCAGAGCTGGGAAGGAGGTGTGTTCAGCTGCTCAGGAGAGATTCAGGGCCAGGACTGGAATCCATGCAAGGACACCTGGAAGACTCAGGGGAATGGTGCTCTGTTTTGGAGTAGCAGAGAGCAGTTACACCTGTCTCAGGACTGGCCACACTAAGAGAGTTCTGGAGTTAAAAATTCACTCTTCAGGTCAGCCCTCTTTATCACGGGAAGCTAGGGAGACTTCCAGAATTAATGAAAAACTTGAGTGTTGAGCTCTCCAGGACATGAAGTAATTGATTTGAACAGTAATGAGGTCTCTCTTAAACAATTAAATCTTGATTGACCTTTTATTCACATGCTGGCCAACAGCCATTGTTTATCTCATCTGTCTCTTTCTGATTGTACTTATTTCTCAACTTATTGTTGAAAATCTGCCCCAGTGTCTGCATTTCAAATGCAGTGTTTTGTATGAAGTGTTGACCTCAGCATTCCCAATGACTAAATAAATTATACCCATGTTCGCCTGACTCTGTGTAGGTTATTTACTTTGAACCTGAATTACAAGTTCTAATTAAGACAAGAATTTGTTTAATAATTTGCTTTAGGGACTTTTAAAGGAAGATGCAGATACATAACCAAAGCCTGAGTATAAGAGCTCTTACTGCCAAATCTGATAACATCCAACACAGATGTGAAACTCTGGGGAACAGAGACAGGGATGAGGAATACAGGAGCCTTTACAAGCTGAGAAGCACTGACTTGATCCACCCTGATGCAGCATCTCTTAACACTGCTTGTGGGAAGTGACTCAAGAGCTCATGAGGAGGCTCCATGTCACTACGTGACCCTGAAGCTGGTGGGCCTGCGTGTGTGGTTGTGAAATTAGATACTGGTTTGGAAATCTCAGGCCCTTTTGTCTTTTCATTCCAGTGTAGTCGCTGACACTGACAGCAGCCCACTGACCAGGTCAGGGGTCATCTGTAGAGCAAAAGAATAACAAAGGTATCCTAGAAAGAATTTATGAAGTTTTAAGCACTTTAGAAGAATTTCAACTGAAGTATGAAACAGGAAAATCTTTAGCTTGTGTCTTGAAAAATATAGAATATATCCCCTTATTATTATAACAATATAATTTATTATAATTATTATTTGCATTTACTTCTAGCATGGCTAGTTGTTAGGGGAATGAGGACTTCATAATGTGTTGCATTCTTCTTTGAATAAAATATTTCAGTTTAGAAATTTTTCCAAGGGAAAGAAGACTGTACTATGGGAAGTGAAGTAGTTTTTGAGAAAATCAACAACACATAGTTTGTAGTAGAGAAAAATATAAAATTCTACAAAAGTGTATGTATTAGTGGTGACCTTTATTAGTGAAGATGCTGGAAATATGCAGAGATGTTTACTGTACAATACAAAGTGAGAAAAAGAAATTATAATTATTTTGCCCAATATTAGCCACAGTGTACTTCAAATAACAGAACCTGATAATGCAGAAGAAAAAAAATACTGTGGGAAGGGGGAGGTTCTCAGCCCATTCTTGGATCTAGGAATTGCATCTTGAGTGTGTGTGTGTCTCTGTGTGAGTGCACACACGTGTGTTGGTTGTGATAGATGTGTGTTAAAGAGGGTGAAAATGTGGAATCTCAAAACACAGACCAATATGTATCCACTGAGTGTCTACACCCCCCACTAAAGATGGCACCTAAACCCCTTTGTTAGTCTGGGGATCCATAGCTCAGACTCTCCACAATGAAACTGTTCCTGGGGATCATAATCAGTTACCATTATTACTACTTATCCATTGCTGAATAACAAATGACCCTAAATAGAAATGGTTTAAAATAACACACATTTATTATTGTAGAATTTCTGTGTGTCAGTAATCAAGGGGTGGCTTAGCTGGGTTTCTCTGGCTTAAGTTCTCTCATTGTGTTGTGAGAGAGCTGTTAGCCAGGGCTGCACACATACAAAGGCTTGGCAGTAGCTATGGCTTCCAGGTTCACTCATGTGGCTGTAAACAGGCCTCAATAACATAACGTGTGGTTTCTCCATAGGTGGTCAGGACAAGGCAGCCAGGGAACCCCAGGCCAAATGATGCAGGAGAAAACAAAGAGAGTCCCTTGTCAGGTCATAATCTAACTCTGCCCATCAGAGACTAAAAAAATAGAGAGGCACCCAGAAGTCAATGGCCCATGCTGAACCAGAAGATTTGTGTCTCACTTCCCCACTGACATTTGTCATTGTGGAAATGGTTGTTGCAGCACAGAGCATAGCAATGCTCAGCTTAATCCTCAGGATGGGTCCCCATGATGGTGAAGGTGGCTTTGACTCCAGGCAGGAAATCTGAGAATTGTGCAGGGACCCATGGGTTCCTATAGCTTGTGTCCTCTGTCAGAACCTGGGGAGCATGGTAGGATTTCTGTTGGACCCAGTGAGCATAGTTACTGGTGGTGACAGCTCCAGCACTGGGACTGCAGGTGGGTGTGATTGTCTCTCCATGGGAGGTGGACAGTATAGTTTCTTGGTCACCAAAACCTGTGAAATGACTCCTGGAAACAGGTGAGAAAACTCATGGTCAATAACGGAGATGGGGCAGGCAGGTTCCATGGTGCCTGTCCCCACCCAAACTCCAGTAAGTTCCCCTGACCAGTGCAGTGAGCCAGCAGGGTTGTCCGCTTGGGCAATCACTGACCTGTCTGTTGCTATGAGGACATTTCATGAACTTAAATATAATCACATTGGCTGCATCCACAGCTGATTGCGTTTGTAATCCACTAAGGGAGTGCCTTCTGCAATAAGTACAATTAATCTAATCACTGGAAGCCTCCTAAGGAGAATTCAGAAGAGATAGTCACTCTTCCTGTTTAAGGACCTTCATTGGAATCGCCAGATTGTAGCCTGCCCTACAGACCTTGAACTTTATGTTCCCATAGCTACATGAGATGCTGTAATGAATTTTATATCTACAGATACTCCTGCTGATTCTATTTCTTTAGAGAACTCTAGCTAATACACCCTGCAATGACACTTGCACATTTCTATCCTAGCTCATGCAACACACTTCAATCCAGCCTGAAAGTTGAAAGATGTCACAGCAGAATATTTTGGTTGATCATGTCCCTTTCAGAGCTGCTTTCTTCAGCAGCTGCAGGTCTCCCATGTCACCTCTCTGGGCACCTTGGAGAGCATCATCAGAAGATGAAAAGTCCACTAATTTTACCTTGACCTCCTGAGGATTCAGTAGCTTTCCTAGGCATTTACTTTTAGGTTCATTAAGGTTCCTTTAGGTAAATGTGACATGCACATATCTGCATATAACCTTGAGGAAGCTCCCCTTGGCCCTGTGATATCTCTGACTGTTAGCAGAACAAAAGTCTGAGGTCCCTTTGGGGCCCTGTCACACTATCACAAATTTATACCACTAATCTTCCTCCAAGTCTTCCCCAAGGAGACTAATTTTTTTTTTACCAATGTAACTATGCACAGAAGAAAAGGGAATGATCAGATATTTGGAGGCTATTAGACACTGGTTCAGAAGAGACTTTAATTTCAGAAGATCCAAAATGTCACTCTGTTCCACCAGCCACAGTAGGTGCTTATAGAAGTCAGGTGATAGATAGAATTTTAAGTCAAGTTCACTTAACAGTGGGTGCAGTGGGCCCCTGGACACATTGTATAGTTATTTACCCAGTTCCAGTATGAATAATTGGAATAGACATACTGAGCAACTGGCAGAATCCCCACATTGGCTCTCTAACTCAGGGAGTGAGTGCTATTATGGAAGGAAAGGCCAAGTGGATTCCACTAGAATTGCCCCTAACTAACAAAATAGTAAATCAGATGCAATACCAGATCCCTGGAGGTATTACAGAGATTACAGCTATTCTTAAGGACTTGAAGGATGCGGGGGTGTTTCTTCCCATCACATTCCCATTGAACTCTCTTATTTGGCCAGTGCATAAATCAGAGTGTATCTTGGAGGATGACAGTGAATTATCGTAAGCTTAATCAGGTGGTAACTTGAATTGTTGCTGCTGTTCTGGATGTGGTATCATTGCTTGAGCAAATGCTTTTTATCAATAACTGCTAGTAAGAACCACTGGAAAGAGTTTGCTTTCAGCTGGAAAGGTCAGCAATATACTTTCACTGTCCTGCCTCAGGGTTATATCAATTCTCCAGCTCTTTATCATAATCTCATCTGCCGGAATCTTGATCATTTCTCCCTCCCACAAGACATCACACTGGTCCGTTACATTGATGATATCATGTTGATTGGACCTAGTGAGCAAGAAGTAGTAAAAACTTTAGCCTTATGGGTAAAGTATTTGTGTGTCAGAGGAAAGGAGATACATCCAACAAAAATACAGGGCCTTCCACATCAGTGAAATTTCTAGATGTCCAGTGATCTGTGGCATATTGAGATATACCTTCTAAGGTTAAGGGGGTAAGTTGCTGCATTTGATCCCTCCTATGACCAGAAAAGAGACAGAACACCTAGTTGGCCTCCTTGAATTTTGGAAACAACATATTCCTCATTTTGGTATGCCACACTGGCCCATTAATTTGATGACCAGAAAAGCAGATAATTTTGAGTGGGAACTGAAGAAGAGGAGGCTCTATGACATGTCAAGGCTGCGGTACAAGCTGCTCTGCCACTTGACCATATAATTCAGCAGATCCAATGATGCTGGAAGTGTCAATGAAAAATAGAGATGTTGTCTGAAGCTTTTGGCAGACCCCTATAGGAGAATCATAGTGCAGACCCTTAGGATTTTAGAGCAAAGCTGTACCATCTGCTGCAGAAAACTACTTTCCTTTTGAGAAAGAGCTTTTGACTTACTACTGGGCCTTAGTAGATACTGAATGCTTTACCACGGGCCACCAAGTAACCATGAGACCTGAGTTACCTATCTTGATCTAGGTATTATCTGACCAACCAACTCATAAAGTTGGGTGTGCACAGCAGTTCTCTGTCATAAAATGGAAATGGTACTGTCATGGTCAGGTTCATGTGTCAACTTGGTCAAGTGGTGGTAACTGTTTGTCTGGTTGGGCAAGTGCTGGTCTGTCTGTTGCAATGAGGACATTTCATAGAATTAAATCATGATCATGTCAGCTCCATCCACAGCTGATTCCATTTGTAATCAGCCAGAAGAGTGTCTTCTGCAATGGGTGATTCTTAATCTAATCACTGGAAGCCTTTTAAGGAGGATTCAGAAGAGATAGGCTCTCTTCCTGCTTCAGCTAGCGAGCCTCTCCTGTGGAGTCCATCCAGACCTTCCATAAAAATTGTTGACTTCACAGGCTGCCCTGCAGATTTTGGATCCTGTGTTCAAATGGTCATGTGACTCACTTTAAAAAATTTTATATTTGTGAGTGTACCCTCTTGATTCGGTTTCCCTAGAGAACCCTAACTAATACATCTTGATACCAGGAGTGGTTCTCAAGAAACAGAATCTTAAAAATGGGTTTATATGAATGGTTTTCTACTCTGCCTGGACTCAAAGGCACTAAGGACTCTGATTCCCATAATCAGAATGACACCCCCAACCCATGGAGTGAGATGGCAAAAGAAATAGTCAAAATACCACCATTCAATTCTCCTAATTTTCCTTGTACAAAGCCAGGCTCTAGGAGATAATGTTTTTGACACCTTACAGAGTTTTGTGGAAATAAGAGGTATACAGATGTTGGCTGGTTGTTGTTAGATACTCTGGATACATTAAGGAGTGAAAAGAATGGGCTTAAGGCTTCAAAAGAGAAGCTTCAGTGCTGACTGACAGATGTAGAAGTTTCTTTGAGTATCCTGAAGGAAAATATTTTTTTCCTGTAGCTGTAGACTTGAGATCTCTGAAAATCAGTCTCAGAATCTTATTGCTAGAGTAGCAACTCTACAATGTAAACTGAAATCTCAATGTTGCATGGTGTCTGCCATTAAAGTGAGGGCATTGCTTGGAAAGGAGTGGGACCCTGAAAAATGGGATGGTGACATATGGATTGATAATGATATTGGGGGTGAGGTAGACACTCTACGTCATGCTGAGTCTTCCCTAGATAACCCTGTAATAGTCTTCCCTGAGGACTTAGCCACCCCACCTCCAGCCTGCCCTGAGGAATTGGCCACCCAAAGTCCTCCTGAAGGGTTTAGCCTTAGAGTGATTAATCCTATTTCACCAGATAAAACTGCAAAGAAGGCCATGAAGCAAATGGCTTGGAAGATATTTCTAATTCTTTTCATGACCCATCCCCACCACCCCTCAAATGTTCCAGACCTACAACTAGACTAAAGCCCCAACAGGCCCCCAAAGGTGAGGTACAAAGTTTCACACATGCAGAGGTACACTATACTCCAAATGAACTCTGTGAGTTTTCCAACTGATATAAACAAAAATCAGGAAAATCTGTGTGGCAATGGATTTTAAGGGTGTGGGATAATGGTGGGAGGACTATAAGGCTGGATCAGGCTGAATTTACTGATATGGGCCCACTAAGCAGAGATTCTGCATTCAATGTTATAGCTCGATGGGTTAGAAAAGGTATTAACAGTTTGTTTGGATGGTTGGTTGAAACATGGATCAAAAGCTGGCCAACATTACTTGAGGTTGAAAGGCCAGAACTGCCCAGGTATAACATAGATGAGGGGATCCAGAGGTTTAGAGAGATTGGTATGTTAGAGTGCATTTATCATGCAAAGCCTGCTCTTACACCTCAGGAATGTCTGGAGCATGCACCTTTTACCATAACAGTGAGAAATAAATTTGTGAGACTAGCACCATCATTCCTGAAGAGCTCCATAGTTGCACTTCTCTGTTTGTCAGATATCACCATAGGAACTGTTGTCACTGAGCTGGAATCCTTAAACACAATGGAGATGATGGGATCCCTAGTTGGCAGAAGCCAGGTGGCAGCACTTAATCACCAAACACAGGGTAGACGTGGCTATTTTAATAGACAGCAAACTCAAAGCAGGAGTCAAAACTATATGACTCAAAGAGATTTGTGACACTGGTTATAAATCATGGTGTAGCTAGAAATACAATAGAAGAACAGTCTACAACATTCTTGTTCGAGCTGTATAAACAGAAGTGTTCTAGGTCAAGTGAACAGAAGTCTAACCTGAATTACTAAAACACAGAGTCATGGCCCCTTAATCAATTTCCAGACTTGAGACTGTTTACAGACCCAGAGCCCCTTGAATGAGGGGGAGATCAGGTCCCTTTGCAGAAGAACCCTGTTACACTGCCACAAAATTTATACTGTTAAACTTCTTTCAAGCCTTCCCCAAGGAGACTGATGGCCTTTTACCAGGGTAATTGTACATTGGGGAAAAGGAAATAATCAGATATTTCAGGGATTATTTGTCACGGGTTCATAAGTGACATTAATTACAGGGGACCCCAAATGTCACTCTGGTCCACCAGTAGAGTGTGGGCTTATGGAGGCCAGGTGATCAATGGAATTTTAGCTCAGGTCAGTCTCACAATGGGATGGGTGGGCTCCAGGACTCATTCTGTAGTTATTTCCCCAGTTCTAGAATGTATAATTGGTATAGACATACTGAGCAACTGGCCGAATCCCCACATTGGCTCTCTAATTCACTTAGTGAGGGCTGTTATGGTGTGAAAGGCCAAGTGGAAGTCATGAGAACTACCCTACCTAGAAAAAGAGTAAATCAGAAGCAATACTAGATTCCTTGAGGGACTGCAGAGATTATAGCCACTATCAAGCACTTGAAGGATGCAGGGGTGGTGATTCCCAACACATTCCCATTCAACTCTCCTATTTGGTCTGTGCAGAAAGCAGATGGGTCTTGGAGGATGACAGTGGATTATTATAAGCTCAACCAGGTGGTAACTACAATTTCAGCTGCTGTTCCAGATGTGGTATCATTGCTTGAGCAAATCAATACATCCCCAGTTACCTGGTATGCAGCTATTGAACTGGCAAATGTTTTTTCTCAATAGCTGTTAGTAAGGACCACTCTTGCTAGAGTGCAAAAGTCACTCATTCTTCTCCAGACTTCTCCAGTCACTAGTCTCTCATCCCAGTGTCTCATTTTTGCTGGGATTCCATTAAGACTTTCAGGTCTCACCATACCAGAATGCCCTCCAATAGGCCCCAACAAAGCAGCATCAGTTGTCACAGGGTGAACCTTTCAGAAAGTAGCAGAGTGTATAAGTATGTTTGTGTGTGTGTGTGTGTGTGTGTGTGTGTGTGTATGAGAGAGAGAGAGAGAGAGAGAGAGAGAGAGAGAGAGAGAGAGAGAGAGAGAGAGAGAGAGAGAGAGAGAGAGAGAGAGAGAGACTATGTGTGTGTATCTAGAAATGAACATCCTCAATTTTCTCTGACCCCATATCCTCATATCCACATATTATTATTGCCATTCACACATGGGAAAAATGAGTCTCAGAGAAAAAAATGAAAAAAGAACACGGATTTTTGGCTTCTACAATTACTGATTTCAATCCCAGGCCCGCTTATCTTCTGGCCTTTTGTGAATTCATGAGTTTCTGATAGTTGGATTCTCAATATTACATGGAAATGCATCTACTGTATGAAGTTGAGAAACAAAGAAGAGAAAGGACACAGATTCACTATCAAGTACAGTTGGCCATCAGAAAAAGATTTCTTGAAGAGAAGAGGCACAAATTCTGTCTCACTGGTGGGGTTGAGGGATGACAGGGTGTGGGTGGGTATTGATTGCAAAGGGGTATGATGAAAATATTGTGTCCATGGGGTTGGTTGTTCCATGGACAAGGAAGTGTACTGCTGATCAAAGTGTACTGCTGAGATAGGTAAGCAGTGTGGTGTCCATGTTTGTAAATTAAATCTCCATATAGGTGATAAAAAGAAAAATATAAGGTAAAAAGAATAATCCCATAAATAATATATTTTCACATGTTAATAAAATAGCATATGATTTTAATTTCATCATCAAAATTCCCACTAAGTGTCCTGGTGAATACAGTCTAGTTATGTGAATTTAAGGCTTGATCTCAGTTAGGTTTCCTAAGTAGTTTCATCTAGATGAACCAAACCTCGAGTAAACCAACCAAACAACTGTCACTCTTTGCAATGAATGGCAATAGAAGAAATACTTCATTGTAAATATTTTTTTGAAATGAAGTCATCCATGGATGAAAGCCTTACCATCAATGAAAATGACTTCTGAGTCTCTTGCATGATTGCATCTCTGGTTCTGACTATATTATTTCAGGTTGGGCTAACTTCCTCTCTTGCCCAATAAAACTTTATGTGTATACATATACATAAATATATATATTATTAGGGAGCATTTTTGCCCACGTGGTTTAACACAGAAGCAATGTGGTCAAGCTGCAACTATATTCCATAAGGTGTCCTGGTTTGAAGGTGTTATGTACCCAGGAATAGCCATGTCCTTTTTCCTGATCCAATCTTCTGAAGGCAATCATGTTTCCTTTAATCATGATTCAATATTGTGGGTGGAAATTTTGGATCATTTTCATGGAGATGTGGCACACCTAACTGTGGGTGTGACCTTTTATTTGGATGACTCCATCCATTCAAAATGAGTCAGTTAAACTACTGGAGTCCTTTGAAAAAGTAAAAAATTTGGAGAAAGTGCAGAGTTGACAGAAGCACAAACATTTGGAGGTGCTTGGAGTGCTGATAGAGAGAACAGATGCCTACACATAGATGTGTGTAAATACAGAGCCCTGCAGACATTGCCATATGTTTTCCCATGAGATACTAAGCAAGACAGAACCCAGAGTTGTGTCCTGGAGGAGATAAGTGAAAGCCCACAGATGCTCAGAGAGGAAGCCAGTGGAATCAGAAGCTGAAAGCAACAGTGTTGAGAACAAGGACCAGCAGATGCCAGTCATACACCTTTGTGTATGACAGACACTGTACTTTCTTGAGTCAAGGTATCTTTATCTGGATGCCTTAATTTGAACACTCTTATGGCCTTGGAAATGTAAACTTGTAATTTAATAAATTCCATCTTAAAGGTCATTCCATTTATGCTAAGTTGCATTCTGGTAGCACTTGGTAAACTAAAACAGATGGTATAAAATATTCTTGCATGCTTCCTTGTTCTTTCTATCTACTTATGAATTGCTGCATACCTGTTTGCATATCAGTATATGTTGTGTGCCAGTTATAAGCCAAATTTCTTCAATGCCACAGATATAAATATTTTAAGTATTCTGGACCACACTTTCTCTGTGTAACCCACTGAACTCTGTCATTGGAAAAGAAAATCAGCCATAGGCTATAAGTAAGAAAATGAGTGATAATTAATGTTATTTACAGAAATGAACAGTGGAGCACAATTGGACTGAGGGTTGTCATTAGCTGACATCTCCTCAATCCAACACATCAAGAATTTTAGAGATCTAGGGCATCTTCCTATCCCTTACTGTAACTTTCAACAACAAGAAGCCCTAGGCCAATTCCCACTTATCTGCAGGGTCCTTCCCTAACATCATCCTCACCTGCTGATCAACATTGGTCTGTGGCAGGTGACATACTAGACAAGATTCTCTTAGCAGGAAGGGAACCTCAATACTTCTTGGCAGTCTTGCCTTGTTCCTTCTCACTTCTCTCTATTCCATGAAATCTGCAGATACTCCAGACACTGCCACTCACCAGTGCCATGCTAGAATTAGATGACAACCTGGGCTATCCAGGTATAGAGTGGATATTCTGCGTGTGGGTGGAGGGGAGCCCTGAGATGCAGAGCCAAAAGAGAATGCATCCCTGACCAGGCTCACAGCCCCTGCTCTGCTACCACATCAGGACACTTCCTCATCTGCCATTCAGTCCCCACACCAGTCACACAGATGTAATAATCTTGGCCCTGAATCCCATACAGGATTTATAGCAGCAAAATGAATAATTGATGAGAAGGCAATTTAGAAACTATTAAAACTTAACATGGTGCCATTAAAAAAACTTAGCATTATTCAAAGTTACTATAAGTTCTTTTCATGTTTTAAATATTACAGATAAATATTTATTTTTAAAAGTTTCAAAGAAATATATCCCACTCAATGCTTTGTTTGTCATTTGAGAACCAAACACAGATAATTGTTTTCTTGTGCATCCTTTCAGAAATTTCCAAGCATAATTCAAATATGTGTGTGTGTGTGTATTCATCAACACAGGGCTTCCTGACAGAAATACAATGAAAGATGCAGAAATATTTTAAATTTTCAAAGAGCTACTATTAAAAAATGTAAAAATAAATGGGTAAATTTTATTACTATATATTTTATTTAATTCCATATATGTAAAATATATATTTTCAAAATTTTGTAAAAAGTATATTAAGATATTTTATCTTCTTTATTTCATATCAAGTGTGTTGCTTTGCTAAATGCTGTTGGAATACAATAGACCAGAGATGGAATGGCTTATTAAAAGAAAATTTATTAAGTTACAAGCCTAAAGTTCTAAGCCCCCCAAATGTTCAAACTAAGGCATCCAGAAAAAGATAACTTGACTCAAGAAAGGCTGATCTCTGTCACATGGAAAGGCATGTGGCTGGCATCTACTGGCCCTGATACCTGGTTCTGTTGCTGTGAGCTTCTGATGCCAGTGGTTTTCTCTTCAAACATCTATGGACCTTCACTCAGTCCCTCCTTGACACAACTCTGGGTTCTGATTTGCTTAGCATCTCATGGAGAGGCTCATGGCAATGTCTGCTGGGCTCTGCATCTCCAAATGTCTAAATTTAGGCATCTACTCTCTCTGTTGGCAGTCCAAGCATCTCCAAATGTCTGCATGTCTGTTGGCTCTGAAGCAGCTGTGTGAATGGTATTGCATTGAATCTGTAGATCAATTTGGATAGAATTGACATCTTAATGGAATTTATCTTTCCAATCCATGAACATGGAATAGATTTCTATTTATTTTGGACTTCTTTGACTTATTTTAGCAATATTTTGTAGGTGTCTTAGAGCACGTTATTTCATCCTTAGTTAAGTTTTTTCCTAGATGTTAAATTATTTTATTTGTTACTGTGAATGGAATTTGTTTCTTTATTAACTTCTCAGTTAACTTATTACAAATGTATAGAAACTCCCCTGATTTGCATGTTGTTCCTATCCTGCCACTTTGCTGCACTCATTTACTATCTTAGTAGGTTTGTCATTTTTTTATGGGATTTACTAAATATAGGATCATGTCTTCTGCAAAGAGTGAAAAACTGACTTCTTCCTTGCTAATTTGAAAGCCTTTCATTTTTCCTTTGTACCTAATTTCTCTAGCTGGAACTGCTAGCACAATGTTGAGTAACACTGGTGGCAATGGCATACTTTTCTTGCTTCTGAAATGAGAGAAAGCTACAAGGATGTCAATGCATTTTCTGTATTAATTGATATGATCATGTAGTTTTTTCCTTTATTTCTTTTCTTCTTCTCACTTTGGGGTTAATTTGCTGTTCTTTCTCTAATTTCTCCACTTGTTCTGTTAGGTGTTTGGCTTTAGCTTTTTTCTTTTTAATATTGGCTTTTAGGTTTATAAATATCCCTGTAAGCACTGCTTTGTCTGCATCCCATAAGTTTTGATATGCTATATCCTTGTTTTCTTTTATCTCAAAATATTTACTAACTTCTCTTGCAACTTCTTCTTTCATCCATTAAGATCATGTTGTCTTATTTGTTTGAAATTAATGGATCTCCAGTTTCTATTCATTTCCCACTTCATTACATTATAATCCAAGAAAATGCTTTGTATAATTTCAATCTTTTAACATTTATGAAAACCTATTTTATGCCCAAGCATGTAGACTTTTCTGAGAATATTCCATGAACACTTGAGAAGATGCATATTCTGCTTTTGCTATTGGGGTGCAATTTTTTATATGTCTGTTATATATAGTTCTTTTATCATATTATTTAGATTTTCTGTCTCTTATAGATCCCCCTGTTTAGATGTCTCCTGTATTGGAGAGAGTGGTGTATTGAAATTAACCACTATCACTGTAGAGATGCCTGTTATTTCCTTAAGGTTTGCCAGTGTTTTCCTCATGCTGTTTAAATTTGCAGTTGTGTCTCTAGTATATGTTAAATTTCATCTAAAATATCTTTCATTTCCATTAGATCTGCTGTTTTTCAATGTACTCTTTCTAATTCTTCTTTTTGAAGATGCAGAAGTTTTTATTGGCCACCTGTTCCCCAAAGGGCACAATGCATCTACTGCCTCAAACCTCAGAAGAACTTTGGTGTCATTGTTGTCAAATACCACTTTGCCATTCACAATCCTGTGAATAGGAATATCTTGCATGGAATTTCTGCTGTCCAGGGCATTGCTGTGACTGAAGTCCTTCCCATCTTCTAGCAGATGGTGGCAGATGGTAATCTCAGCCTCCAGATTGTCCTTTATATTCAGCAGGGCCTCATATTCCTGGGTCTATTGCTCCCCCCCGACCAGATCTGTTCCAGCTCTGACTCCAGGTACAGCAGGATCCTGTAGAGCTGCTCCATCTGCTGGGTGTTGTGGACTTCCAACTCCAACCAGCTGTTCTCTAAGCTGGCCTTCATATTTCTCATGAAATCGAGGTTGATTTTCAAGGATTGGAGAGTATATCTCAACTCCATAAGTGTCATCTCAGCAACTCCTCTCTCAGAGGACTGAGGGGTGACCACTGTGGTACACTCTTCAATCTGCTCAGATCAGTACTTGTTCAGCTCTTCTCAGTTCTTCTGAGTCAACTTGTCATACCGGACCCAGATATCTGCCATGATCTTGTTGCAGTCCTGAGATTTTGGGACATCAACCTCCATGGTTATCCCAGAGCTGGCAATCTGGCCTTGTAGGCCCTTTATGTCATCTTCATGGTTTTTCCTCATGAAGAGCAGTTCCTTCTTGAGAGCCTGGATCTCCATTTCCAACTGCAGCTGGGTGATGTTGGTGTCATCAATGACCTTATGGAGTCCATAGGTTTTATTCTCCCCAGATTGGCACATGGCCAGCTCAGTCTTGTACTTCACTCTGAAGTCATCAGCAGCCAGTCAGGCACTGTCAATCGGCAGAAGGTTGCTGACATTGTCCATAGAATTTTCAAAGATCTGAGCCCTTATTTCCTCTATGAACTTCACCTAGTTGCCCCAGTCCCTGACTTTGGGTCCCTTCTTCCCCAGGTGTTCTCAAATTTTGCCTTCGAGTCTCTGATTCTCAGTCTACTGACTGCTCACCCTGTCCAGGTAGGAGGCCAGACACTGGTTCAGGGCCTGCCTGGTCTCCTTCTTGCCCTGGATGCCCTCAAATCCTGCCACACTTATGGCCATCGCATTGGCCAGGTCCCTGGCCCCCCAGCTGCCCTATGAACTAGAGGAGTGGGATACTGGGATCTTAGAGCACAAGCCACTTGTGCCTGCATAGATGCTGGGTGTGCTGCTGGTCAGCGAGACCCAATAGCTGGGAAACTGGACAGATCTCAAGTGTTGGTAATTGGTAGAGAAGGTGGTGAATGGGTGGTGAAGCTTATGTTCTCTGGGAATGAAGGCAAGAGTGAGGGACTCAGGATATGGCTGTCTCTAATTCTTCTTTATACTCTTCTAGTGTCTTCTTAATATCCTTTACCTCATTAAACATCATGTTGAAATTATTTAGATTTGTTTGGTCATCCTTTATGTGTTGTTCCAAATTCTGTATTTTCTCTTTTTAATTTGGCTTGGCCATATCATCTGGTATCTTAATGTACCTTGTAATTATTTCCTGGGTTTCTGTACATCTGATTATCTTAATAAGATTATGTTGCAAGTGGGTTTCCTTTTCATCTAACAATTTGTTTCTAATTGGATTCATGTTGAAGATTTCCTTTACCATGTGGTTCATTGGTATTTCACACGCAAACTTTGGCCACTGTCCTATGGAGGGGATGTAGACCTGTAAAAAAGGGACCACAAATCCTTGCATGATATCATACATTCAGCTATACAGTAGAATCCAGAATACATTCCAACACTAATGGTCTGTGCTCCAATATTCTTCCTGATCAACTATCAATCTTGGGACAGTTTCAGAAGTTTTTGCTGTGTCTGTAGTTTTGTGTTTTGCACAAGGATGGTGTAGTTGAATTTAAGGTCCTTACAAATGTAATTTTGAAAGATACCCACATTTTGCTGAGTGGCTGCTGTGGCTTCTGGAATGTCCTTTGGCTTCCACTGCAGGAATTCAGATAGTCAGACTAAGTGTCTGGCTCAGTTAATTGACACTGAAATATGGATTTTCTCTGGGAAAATGGGCCTGTATGTTTCAGTCAGTAAACCAGGGAAGTCCACTGGCCCTCTTACTTTGCCCATGTACAGTAAACTGAATGATGACCCCACCAGTCTTCTTACTTGTTTGACAGGATGAGAACTAGCATTTCCTTACATAACAGAACTAACCCTCAATTATCAGGTTGGTTTAGAAACAGGGTTTAATATAAAGTCCAGAATTTGCTATTTACAACAAGTAAAATTTACCTGTCTCCAGTAATAATTCAATAATCTCCCATCCACCACAAAACACACTAATTTGATACACCAGGTGTGAAGATTACAGTGAGACTGTGCAGAGAAGCCTTTAACCATTGTAGTTCCCAATGGTAGACTGTTTGGGGCAGACTGAGAAACGCTGCAGTGGGGTGAAATAAGTTTGGGACACATGGAAAGATCTTGGGTGGGCACCCATGGCCTGAGGAGAGTGCAGTGTTCCTTAAGTTAGTGAGTTGTCTATGGGAGTCCAGGTCAGACTCTTTAGGAGCAAAGCCATCCCAACATCAGGAGCAGTTCAGGGATGAAATTGGAGTCAGAGTTGAAGTCTTCAATAGGCTGGTTGTAAGGGAAGTGCCCACCTGGGTTGGCCTATCTCATTGAGGATGACCAATCCACCCAAAGTGCTAGGCAAAGGAAGAATGAGCTTTAAGTCAGCAGACATTGGGGCCAGTTAGCACCTTCCTTTGGCAATTTGAGTCCCTTCTCCTTCTTTCACAGAAAGGCTGAGAGTATTCTGTTCTTGATCTTGGTCTCTTTATGGCAGGTCTGCTTGGTGAGGAGAAAATGATAATTGTTTGAGAATCCATCATGTAGAAAATTTTGGACATGTCTGGGATATTCAGCTCTTGGAAGAGGGGAATAAAATTGCTCAACTCATGCTCACTGGGGGTCCCAGATTATCTGGTCCCTTGTAGGCCCATGAGAGCTGGCCTGTGTCAGAAATTTGGGCTCCCCAATCCAAGTTCAGAATCACTGAGGATCCCTAAAGACCCCTCTGAATAATACATTCCCAAAAGCAGCCCCAAGAAGCATTTAACTCAATGAATCTGGTTAAAAAGTAACTCTGACTCTGCCAGTGGGAACTTCAGTCTAGAGCTGTCAGAGGGCCCTCCCACATGGACACCTTACTTCCCAATACTGGATGCCACACTTTTAGAAATCTCAGAGCTGGAAGTCTCCTAAAATGCAAACATTTCTCTGGAATCTTGTACTCCTCTGAAAAAGGTGACTGAGGCCCCAGTAAGGGTAATCCAAGCCTAAGCTTCCTGAGCAGTGAGCCATGGATTCCTCCATGCTCTGGGATACCTCGCAGCCAGTACTGACATCTTCTGTGATCCTACATCCTGCCTGTCTGCTTTGGCTTACAGTCTGTTGCAATGCAATGCTAGGCCAGACTTCTACATCAATTATATGGCTACTTCTCTGGATCATTATTCACTATAAGCCTTAGTTCTTTCTTCCTGAGAAATGACGTCCCATCTACCTTGTACATATCATGAAAATGGTACTGAATGATGAGAGGATTTAGAAATCAATGTAACAGAATGCAGAAATCTTTCCCTGAGATAATGGTTGAGAAGGAATGTTTAGCTCATCAGATCTAAAATAAAGGTATCATAATAGTCTGTAGACAGAGTTTGCGCTCTCTCATCCAGTGATTTCTTCTCCCATTGAGGATGAGAAAGGTGTAAAGGCCATGAGTAACTGCTTCATGGACACAAAGCCTAAGCTGCCTGGCTATAAGTCATTGCTGTGAATACTGAGTTGGCTTCTCAGAGTCTCCAAAAGGAATCAATATGATTTTGCTTTGTTTCACATAATGAATACATGGATTTTAATATTGGGTATTTATGTCAATAGTTATCATGACAATTTTGGATCCACAACTTATCCCCTACAGACTAGAAGGTGCCTTGCAAGTGGAGACTGTGGGTTTGGCTTCATGCTCACTGGGCCACATAGAGAGGCCTTTCTCTTAGATTTCCCCAATATCAGCTTTCAACTAAGTCCCACACTGCCTGGGCCACACCCAGGCAAACCTCTACCCAAGAGATGTAGCTGACAAGGGGCAGTCACTTTGACACCACAGGCTTCCTCAGCGCAGGTGGGAGTGTGAGTGAGAAACCACCATTTGGTCAGGTTTCCAGTGTACAAGGTCTTATTTCTGGGGGCTGGAAATAACATGCTGAGGCTGCTCCCATGAATGCTGCCATCTACAACGAATTCCTAAACTTACTTTGATCCTCTGAAATCACTCCTTGCAGCTTGTGATTCATTGGCTCACCTTCTTCCACACATTGTGCTTGTCCATGGCTTTGTCAGCCACAGACAGAGCCCTGTCTTGACAGATCAGCTGGAATGTGTTGAGGTCAGGCAATAAAGACATGTGTACCAGAGCAGATTCCCTTAAGGACAACAAATGGGCCCCTCTATAACTGTGTCAGCCTTTCACACGTGCTCTGTTACTTGGGGAAAGAAGCAGAACAGGAGTTCTTACAGCAGAACATGGCCTCAGACTCTGGGTTTTTGAGGTGAGGGAATAATAAAATCCTGAGAAACTTCTAGACAGCCTAGTGGCTGAGTCACAGAAGAACTTCCCCAGATCACTGCCTGGAAAGAGCATCATCCCATGGAGTCCTCACAAACTATCCTCAGTCTTCAGAGGAGTAATCTGCAAGTGGCTACTCCAGGTCCTGTAGGTCAGTAGGCAGAACCATCCATGCTCAGACTTGAGGATATTCCCTCCATTCTGTGAAAGGCAAGATCTGCTTTAGACATGACATGAAGATGAAGGTTCTGTTCCACTTCATTTTTTTCATACTTTGCAGGCAGTGCATGGGCAAGATTGAGATTTTGAGAAGAGCTTTGATGTCAAAGAAACACCCGGTTTTGTCTTTCTCTTGTATTAAAGGTAGTTCTTAGAACATACACCCACAATGATTCCTACTCTAGCAAAAGGACAAATGCCAGGGGTATCCAGTAAGAAAGGCCCTTAAAGGGTTGAGGACCTGAACAGAAGTCTTTGAAAAATAAAACCCAAATAGCCAGTTAATGACTGGATGGGATTCCCCTTCTCACAGGGCAATCACAAATCAAATCACCAAAAGCCACTCTATCCTAGGAATTCTATTCTGGGAAGTGAGGAGGGCAAGCAGTCCATTAGGACACAAGAGATGTTCCCTGCAACACTGCTGAAATAACCCCAGAAAAGAATCCTTGCAGGACCTGAGAGCATGGAGGGGCTGAACTGCAGCTCTGTATAACCTCTCTTCTGGACTATGGTGCCAGTGTCTCAGGCCACAATTCTTGGCCTGGAAGGTGTAGTGGATATGTTATGTGAGTATGCAGTTTGCACAGGAACTGATGTCTACCTTTTGAGTCAACCCACCTTAGAGATCAGGAAGGTCTCTAAGCCCTGGAAAGAAGATGTATGGGCAGACCAGATGACTGTTCCACAGAAATGCTGTGTTTAGAGAGAGACAGTAAAATCAGCAGCAAAGTGCAAAGGAGCTCATGGCATACCCTGAAATGAAACAAATCTTCCATCCCTTCTCAGATGCTAATACAAATATGTGAAAAGTGATTTTTCCACTGGCCAAAAACAGAGCTATATGGATTGATGGGCTCTGTGAGTTGTGGAGAACCAGATGCATTTGGGCATGAAACTGGGGGCCAATCAGATGACAAAGCCCTGAGAGGGTGCTGGGAAGGATCTGGGCCTTTCAGTAGGCCCCAGTGGACTCAGGACCCTGGAGTGTAGACCACAAAGGTTTATACTCATTTGCACACACATTCTTAGCCTGGGATGCAGCCAGGAGTTCCCTGCATCTTGCATGCATTTATAATGTAGATAACTCCCTTGGGCAAATCCTCACCAATCTCCTCCATGGATCTCTGCAAACCAAATGCCCAGAACCATGCAGAAGGTGTTCAAGAGACTGCAATTCAGATCAGGCATGGACAGGGTTCTGCACACACATCCAGCCCTCTTGGAAAGGCAAAGACCACTTTTAGGGCCAGATTAACAAGTTGAGTGATGTTTGCCTCACCATCACCACTCACCCTCTAACCTGAAATATGGATATAAAAGTCCCATCAAGGATCCCAATCCTGCCACAGATGATCCATTCCTCAGACCTGCAGCAAATTTAGAGTAGGAAGGATATGGGTTTGCCCGAAAAGGATGACAATGGGGGCATTTCCTGAATTGTCTGAATTTGGGTACATTGACTTATATTTGAGAACCTCCCAGCCAATGCCCAGTGGCTTCATAGTGTAGGGCTGAGATAACATCCACATTAATCCATTGGAAAAGTTCTCATTTCCAGTTTTCCTGAGGCCATAACCACTGGAACTATGAACACAGCAGGAGGATGTGTTGCTGTCTCAACCATTTTTTTCTAAGTGAGATGGCTTGGTGGATGCCTGTGGAATCTGGGTGTCTGGTTACCAGGGTTCCAAGTTCTGGTGGGCTTTATCTCCAAGGATGTGAAGATGTTATCATCAGAGAACACCATTTTCAATAGTTAAGTACACTTGATCTACATCAGAGAAACAAGTTTCTGTCTTGGTGAGAAGGTGAGAAGTAGGTGTACATGTAAGGAACTGCATGAAAAATTTTCCATGGCCAACTCACAGTGAGAAGGGTTATTTTGAATTTAATAATGCCAGGCAGGTAAATAAGTGGCTAGTATCCGGAAGAAAGAAGATGAAAAAATTAGAAGAGGAAAAGTTGTTTGGTAAGCATGTCCTGTTAGCTTAGAAGTCCTCCCATCATTCAGACTTGTTTTTCAAGGAGAAGAAAGTCCTGGCTATCAGGCAATATGATGATTTCTCTTGCATCATCTTGCAAACAGCATGGGGTGGGGTTCCAAGTAGAGAAACTTTTTTTGAAATCATATAAAAAAACAAACTATTTCAACAAGAGCTTTGTGCCAGTTGGAAAGTATGTACTCCAGAAAAGCCATGATTTAATCTTGATTCAATCTTGTGGAAGCAGCCACTTCTTTAAACCCTGAATCAACAATGTATCTTGGAACATTTTGATTAAATTATTTCCAATTTTGGGTATTAACTTTTGATTATATGGAAATGTGATTCCAACCATCCCAGATAGGTCTTGAAATCCTTTAAAAGAGGAAACATTTTGGAGAAAGATGAAAAATGACAGAATTAAGAGAAATGAAAGAATCCTCAGAGCTGAGAGAAAATCCACAGCAGGCTGACACAGATGTGGACACATGGAGAACAGAGACATGGATGCTTGGAGATGCTTATAGCCCAGCAGCCATAGCTGTGAGATGTTAAGCAAGCTAGAACTTTGAGAGAGCCAACAGAACTGATAGAGCTAAAAGAACAGATAGAGCCCTGGAGAAGCCATTGAAGAAGCCTGGAGAGAAAGCTAGCAGACATCACCATGTACCCTAACAGCTGAGAGAGAATCCCAAAACAACGTCAGTCTCCTTGAATCAAGATATCTTTCCCCACATGCCTTAATTTAGACATTTTCAAGTTCTTAGTACTGTAAACTTGCAACTTATTAAATTCCTTTTTGTAAAGTCCATTCCAATTCTGGTGTATCACATTCTGGCAGCTAGCAATCTAACATGGTCTTGTCATGCTTAATATAACTCAAGGCTGCTTGAATGAACTGATGATAATAAGCACTTTTCTAGGTACTGAAGATTATACCAAGCATTTTACAGCTACATGATTATATTGAATATATTTCTATCTATCCATCTATCATCTTTTATATCATATTTCTCACTCTTAAGAAGCAGCATTTCATGAGCATTTCTTATAAAGGGAAAGTGGGTCTGGGTCCCACCTTCTGTAATTGCATACTATTTAGTATTGAAGATATATTGTCATATTTATCTGGTATATATATGCAGCACTTAATTCTAATTTTTTTATCTGCATTGGGTGTTAAGCTTACAATACTATATATGCTGTCCCCTCATAAGAGAAGGCCTTAGTACTAATTGTATCTTTTTAGGATTCAACCACATCATGATGGCAATTACAGATGTGGGAGGTGTGTTATTTTTACAGTTGTTGTGGCATTGCATCATTTGTCCTTTAGGAAATATGGTAGATGGGCTTTAGGTTCCATCAAACTGTCTCACAATATCCTCTGGAGCTATACAACAGAGTTAATCAGGAAGCAGTGTCCACTAAAGAGATAAAGCAACTGAATATTTTCTCGGTGGCAGAGATAAATGTGTCCTTAGTAAACATACTCAGCAACAGTATGTTGCCATCCACTCCTGCATCATGTCCAAGTGATATGGTTATAACTTTATAGTTTTAGAGGTCACTGAAATTAGTCTAGACAGAGAAGGTAGGGAGACCCCATGAATGGTGGTGGTGGGTTTAAACATGTTAGTACTCCAGTTAAAAAATTAGATGAATTTCTTCTTTACATTTTACTGGGTTATGTTAATTAACAGGTTGAACATAATTTATATACTTGCTTGCTTCTTTTTAAAACTCTTCTTTTGTTGGTGATGATGCTGAGACCTGTAGCTGACTTCAAGCACTTTCAGAGAAGTATTAGAGTAAAGCAATGTAACTAACAAAGAAATTTGTATGTTTCTGTGACATATACGTTCTTTCAAAATAAATAAAATTATAGTCACATTATATTTTTGCTCAATATTTTGCAGATCAGTTACCAACAAAAGACTAGAAACTCTATTTTAATTTTACAGATAGTCTAAACATTCCTTATACAACTTCTATTAAAATAATTTAACTGTTTTTAGCACTTCATTTTTTAAAAGGTGTAAAACAAAATCCTTTGAAACATTTTGGAATAAAAAGATCTCCATTAGTGTTTGTATTTGAGGAAGGAAAATGTTAAAAGTTGTCAGCATTGAAACATTTTTTATTTAACTGAAGTTAAAGAAAAGACTTAGCTCTTTTTAAAATAGGAAGACTTGAATTTCTTAAACAATCAAGTACATGATAAAGTCAACATAAAGTACAGAAGTTATTCTGATAAATCAGGCTTCCTGCCTCTTACACTCTATTCAGAAAATCTTTTATAAAATTTTCCTAGAACCTGACTAATAATTCAAGAAAGCTTTGTCAAAGAGAAAGAGAGAGGGATCAGAGAGAAAACTTGATTTTTGTTTTTATTAATATATATTTTTGATAGTAAACCTTCTTAAAAATATATAGACCCATTAAATCTTTGCTAACTGTAACTATAATTTCCTTTCTGCAAATTTTCTGTGACCAACTATATTTGTTGGTTTTCTTTTACATTTTAATCTTTTTTTATTCTGTAACAACCAGTCTTTTAGGGCTCAATTACTTTCTTTTCATTTTAATAAAAAAATGTTTATATCTTATATACTAAAGTAACATATAATTTTGGAAACTGTCTTCAAGCAAACATCTTACAACATACATTTACCATTAAAACCAAACCTGTCAGAATGATGTTTTACATTCTTAAAACAGCATTTTGAAGCAGTGACATATAATCTTTTGATAAGGATTAGTGAGACATTAGGTATGACAATGGCTCACAATGTCATCACATATTTGATGCAAATCATGTCATCTGCAAATGTTGAGAATTTTGCTTCTTCCTTTCCAAATTGAATGTCTTTTATTTCTTTTTCATGTATAGTTGCTCTGACTAGAAGTTCCATCACATAGTTGTGTATCATCACCGTGATCATATTTTAGAAAATTTGCATTCACCCCAGGAAAAGAAATAAAGAGAAAAAACTCATACATACCATAACAATTAACCCTCCCTTTTATTGACCACTAGTATTTCCATCTAACTAATTTATTTTACCCGTTGGCCTCAATTATTTATATATTTTAATCAATATTATTTTGCTCATCTGTCTGTACACTGGATAACAGAAGCAGCAGACACAAGGTTTTCACAATCCCATAGTCATATTGTAAAACTTATATCTTCATACAATTGTCTTCAGAACACAGCTCAACAGTTTCAGGTACTTACCATCAACCACTCCACTACACCACAAACTAAAAAAGGGTACCTGTATAATGCATAAGAATAACTTCCAAGATAACCTCTTGACTCTGTTTGAAGTCTCTCAGCCAATGAAATTTTATTTTGTCTCATTTCTCTATTCCTCCTTTTGGACAAGAAGGCTTTCTCAATCCTTTGATGCTGCATATTGACTCATCTCAGGATTTCTGTTGCACATTTTCCTGGGAGATTTACACCCCTGCCAAATGGGGTTGTTGAATATTTCCTTCTTTCTCACCAGTTTCCAAAGGGCATCTTGCAAATACTTCTTTATTCATGGCCCAACTTACTCTGGAATATATCATGGCATCACACTAACCTGGGAAAACCAACAAGGTCTCACACCCTATTCAAGATTCCATGTACTTATGGTATTCATCCAAACTGACCATACAAGGTAAATTAGGAAATGCACAACCAAAACTATAAATTTTGCACCAAATAGACATCTCTCCCTTTGGTTTCACACTGAAGTTGAAGTTTTAAAGCATGGACCATATCATTCTTTACTCTGTATTCTGATTTATATTGGCCCTATCCAGATCAGTTTCAATCATATTTCTACTCAAAGTCTGATCACTTTTTCAACTTTTTAAGCAGTTACTGTATTGGGTACTGCTGACTTTCATAACTTCAGAGTTCTAACTCTGAGTCTCAAGTGTCACATAAATACTCAAAGTTTCTGGAAATTACCAGCTTATAAAAAAAATAAAGACTCAGTATCTTAGAATTTAGAAATTATACTTACAACCTCTGAATATATGTGACTTCTGTAAAACTTTTAATACAGGACCCTTTGCAATAGGCCTCAACCTGATAACCCATGTTCTCGACTTCAGTTCACAGAGTTTTTATATTATAATTAGTCCATATGATTGAGGACTGATAATATCAGTCTTTTTGCTCCTGGCATTTCATTCAGCATAGAGTCTGTAGGGTTCATACATCTACTTGCATGCCTTACAACTTCATTTCTTCTTGTGGCTGCTCAGTAGTCCTTTGTATGTATAAATCATAGTACCTGCTTCCATTGCTCAATCACTGTACCTTAGTCCACCTCCAACCGCGATGGGTGGTGAACACTGTCATCAGAAACATCAGTGTAAATAGGTCCATTTTTGTATCTACACCCAGTTCCTCCAGGTATATACTGAGCCATGGGTTTCATGATCATATGGCAATCCCTCCCCTAGCCTCCTCTGGAACCAGCAAACTGTACTCCAGGGGGATCTGCACATCTCAGGTTCCCTGACAGTGAATAGGTGCCAACTGTTTATCTGCATTTTCTCTAGAACTTGTTTCTGTCTTTTCAATTTTAAACAGTTTTATTCATACATCATACAATCTAACCTAAGTGCAGAGACATGACTTTGTTGCCATAATCTATATAAAGACATTTTCTCTTCTTTCACAAAGAATCCATAACCTTTTCTCATGTCAACTACCTGTTGACATTTAGTTTTGGCATAATGCCTTTGTCACATTCTGTGGAAGTATATTGCAATGTTACTATTGACTATAGACCCTAGTTTGGATTGATTGTACTTTTTCCCACATACATTCTTATTTCAGCACTCTACAATGTTGACATTCATTTGTTCTCCCTCTTGGAGAATGTTTTTTTCATTTGCACATTTAATCACCATCATTGTCCACTCTAGGAATTCCTACTCTGTCTTTATCCTCTATTTTCCCTTTTGGTTCTTATATGTACCCCCATCTCTTCTTCCTCAATCATACTCACATTCAGCTTCATTCAGTACACTTATATTATTATGCTATAATCAGGTAGTATTTTACTATCCACTTCTGAGTTTTTACAATCAGTCCTCTTGAACAATCTGTATTACTTCAGCACCAATTGCCTATTTTCAACCCTATTTATATCTCCTGATAAAACCTGTGTTCTTTCTTTTCTCACATGGGCAGGCTCTGAGAATTGAGCCCAGGTCTCTGGCATGGCAGGTGGGAATTCTGCCACTGAGCCACCATTGCACTGCCCTAATAACCTGTTTTCTTACCTCCATTCTCAAAGTTCACTCATTAATGTTAGTTTATATCAGTAAGGACATACAGTATTTGTCCTTTTGTTTCTGGCTAATTTCACTCAGAATAATGTCCCAAAGTTTCATTCATGTGGTTATATGCTTCATGACTTTATTCTGTCTTACAGTTGCATAATATTCCATCATATGTATGTATCATAGCTTGTTTAGCCACTCATCCATTGGTGGAAATTTGACCTGTTTCCATTTCTTCACAATCATAAATAATGATGCTATAAACATTTGTGTGCAAATCTCTGTTTACATCCTTACCCTCAGGACCTCTAAATATATACCTAGTAATGGGATGACTGGATCACATGTCAATTTGATACTTAGATTCCTAAGAAACCACCAAACTACCTTACAGAGTGGTCATACCATTTCTCATTCCCACCAACATTGGATAAGTGTGCCTCTTTCTTCACATCCTCTCCAATACTTGTCATTTTCAACTTTCTAAAAATATATAATGGCCATTCTAGTGTATGTCAAATGATATCTTATTGTGGTTTTGATTTGCACTTCTGTAATAGCCAATGAAGTTTAGCATTTTTTCATGTGCCTTTTAGCCATTTGTATTTCCTTTTCTGAGAAATGTCTATCCATGTCTTTTGCCCATTTTTAAATTAGGTTGTTTGTGTTTTTATTGCTGAGCTGAGTAATCTCTTTATATATTCTGCATACCAAAACTCTTATATGATATATCATTTCCAAATATTGTCTCTCACTGTACAGGCTGCCTGTTTTATTATTGGTTTTTCTATTTCTAGCAAAGTAAACTATTCAGATTTTGATTGGCATTGCATTGTATCTATAAATCAATTTGTGAAAAATTGGCATCTTAACTTTATTTAGTTTTCCAATCCATGAGCAGAGTATGCTTTTCCATTTATTTAGGTCTTCCATGATTTATTTTAGAATTTCTTGTAGTTTTTTTGTGCACAGGGTCTTCTGTATCCTTAAATTTATTCCTAAATATTTTATTCATTTTGTTGGTTTTGTAAATGCAAGTTTTTTCTTGATTTCCTCCTCAGATTGCTCATTATGAGTGTATAGAAACAATATTGACTTTGAGTGTTGTTCTTTTACCCTGCCATTTTGCTGTATTCATTTATTAACTCTAGTAGCTTCATTGTAGGTTTTTTTTGATTTTTGAAATATCAATCATGTTATCTGCAAATGTTGAGAATTTTGCTTCTTCCTTTCCAAATTGAATCCCTTTTATTTCTTTTTCATGTATAATTGCTCTGACTAGAAATTCCAGCAAAATGTTGAATAACAATGGTAATAATGAGAATCCTTGTCTTGTTCATGATCTTAGAGGGAGGGCTTTAAGTCTTTCCCATTGAGGATGATGTTAACTGTGAGTTATTCATATATTCCCTTTATCATGGTGAGGATATTCCCATCTATTCCTATCCTTTGAAATGTTTTCATCAAGAAAGGATGTGTTTTGACAAATATGTTTCCTACATCAATTGAGATGATCATATGATTTTTTCTGTTTTGATTAGTTGATATGAGTATTACATTAATTGATTTTCTTATGTTGAATCATCCTGGCATACCTGAAATAAACCCCAGTTTGTCATGGCGTATAATTCTTGTAATTTGCCAACTGAATTCAATTTGCAAGTATTTTGTTGAGGATTTTTTGCATGTTTTTCATTAGAGAGATTGGTCTGTAATTTTCTTTCTTGTGATATCTTTGGCTGGCTTTGGTATGAGGGTGATGTTGGCTTCATAGAATGAGTAAGGTAGCTTTGGCTCCTCTTCAATTTTTTGAAGAGTTTGAGCAGCATTTGTACTAATTCTTTCTTAAATGCTTGGTAAAATCACACATGCAGCCATCTGGTCCTGGACTTTTCTTTTTTAGTAGCTTCTTGATGACAGATTCAGTCTCTTTACTTGTGATTAGTTTGTTGAAGTTGTCTATTTCTTTTTAAGCCAATGTTGGTTGTTCATGCCTTTCTAGGAATTTTTCCATTTCTTGAATGTTGTCAAGTTTATCAGCATATAGTTGTTCATAGTATCCTCTCACTACCTCCTTTATTTCTTCTGGGCCAGTGATTATGTCTCCTCTTCCTTTGCTGATTTTATTTATTTGCATCTTCTCTTTCTTTTTTGCAACCTAGCTAAAGATACATCGACTTTATTAATTTTCTCAACTAACCAGCCTCTGATTTTGCTATTTTTCTCTATTGTTTTCATGTTCACAATTTTATTTTATTTCTGCTCTTATCTTTGTTATTTCTTCCTTTTTGTTAATTTTGGAGTTAGTTTGCTGTTTTTTTCTCTAGTTCTTCTAAATGAATAGTTAATTCCTCAGTTTTTGCTCTTTTTTCCTTTTTAATATTGGTAGTTAAGTCAATATATTTCCCTCTTAAGACTGTCTTTGCTGCACCCCATAAATTTTGATGTGTGCTGTATTTTCCTTTTCATTTGCCTTGAGATATTTACTAATTTATTCATTATTTTTTTCCTTAATCCATTGGTGGTTTAAAAGTGTGTTGTTCATCCTCCATATATTTGTGAATTTTCTGGCCCTTGGCCTGTTACTGATTTCCAACTTCATTGCCTTATTATCTGAGAAAGTACTTTTTTATTTCAATCTTTTAAAATTTGAGACTTGCTTTGTGACCCAGATATGGTCTATCCTTGAGAGTGATCCATGAGCACTTGAGAAAAATTTGTGTTCTCCTGTTGTGGGGTGTAATGTTCTATAAATGTCTTTTAAGTTAAGTCTAGATTATTTGTCATATTATTCAACTTCTGTGTTTCTTTATTGATTACCTGTCTAGCTACACTATTCATTAATGAGAGCAGGGAATTGAAGTCCTCAAATATTATGGTAGAGGTGTCCCTTTCTACCTTCATTGTTGTCAGTGTTTGTGTCATACTTTGGAGCACTCTGGCTTGGTGTATAAATGTTTATAATTGCTATGTCTTCTTGTTGAATTGCTACTTCTATTAATATATAGTGTCCTTATTTGTCTCTTTTGTCTTACATTTGAAGTCTAATTTGTTACATATTACTCTAGCTACTCCAGTTTTCTTCTGATTGTCATTCACATGAAATATCTCTCCCATCTTTTCACTTTCAACCTATTTTTGTCTTTGAGTCTAGAATGAGTTTCCCATAGACAACATATAGAGAGCTTTGTTTTTTAGTCTATTTTGCTGGTCTGTGTCTTTTGATTGTGGAATTCAATCCATTAACATTTAAAGTTATCACTGTAAAGTCAGTATTTTCTTTTGCCATAGTCTTTTGGATTTCATACATCATATTTATTTTTGTCTCTTTTTAGCTTTATTGATAGTCTTCATTTCTACACTCTCTCCAGACCTCTCTCTCCTGCCTTTTCCTATCTGCCTGTAGGGCTCCCTTTAGTATTTCTTGGAGATCCAGCCTCTTAGTTAGAAATTCTCTTAGTGATCGTTTTTCTCAAAATAATTTAATCTCCCCCTCATTTTTGAAGAGCAATTTTGTTGGATATAGAATTCTTGGTTGGCAGTTTTTTTCATTTAGACTCTTCAATATATCACGCCACTGCCTTCTCACCTCCATGGTTTCTGTTGAGAAATCTACACATAGTCTTATTGAGCTTCTCTTGTATGTGATGGACTGCTTTTCTCTTGCTACTTTCAAAATTCTCTCTTTACCTTGACATTTGCCAATCTGATTAGTAAATTTCTTGGAGTATGTCTGTTTGGATCTAGTCCCTTTGTGATATGCTGCACTTCTAAGATGTGTAATTGTAAGTCTTTCATAAGAGATGGAAAATCTTCAATCATTATTTCCTCCATTAGTCTTTCTCCTCCTTTTCCCTACCCTTCTCCTTCTGAGACACCCACAAAATATATATTCATGTGCTTCATGTTGTCATTCCACTCCCTGAAACCCTGTTCATATTTTTCCATTCTTTTACCTATATTTACTTTTGCATGTCAGATTTCAGATGTCCATTTCTCTAGTTCACTAATCCTTTCTTCTTCATCATCTTCCTTTTCTTCTTCTTCTTCTTCTTCTTCTTCTTCTTCTTCTTCTTCTTCTTCTTCTTCTTCTTCTTCAAGTCTCTCATCACAGATTTTCATTGTTTCCTTTCTCTATCTGTTCTCTTGTGCCTTTCATTCCCATAAGTTCTATGATTTTTTTCACATTTTTTGAGTTCTTTTTGTTCACTCAATGTCTTCTTTATATCCTCCCTCAACTCATTTATTTGATTTCTGATGAAATTTTCCATGTCTGTTTGAACATCATGAACTAGTTGTTTTAACTCTTGCATTTCATTTAAAGCATTGGTTTGTTCTTTTGACTGGGCCATAGCTTCAGTTTTCATAGTATGGTTTGTTATTTTGCTGGTGTCTAAGCCTTTGATTTCCTAAATTAGTTTATTCTGGAGGTTGTTTCAACACTTTTACCTAGGGTTTTCTTGCTGAATGGCTTTGTTCTCTATCTTTTCTTTGACATTCAGTTTAACTTATTTTACACTTTTAGCATAGGTTAAGTTTAACTGATCAGAATTTTTCAGAACTTGTTTTTCTGGTTCTTGCCCTGCCTACATGGAGGAAGATCTCTTCAGATAATATAGATCCTAGTCAGATTTTTCCCAACCAGAAAAGCCCACATCTCAGAAGGAAATTGAAGCCAGCATCAATTTTCCATGAAGGTGAGACCAAGCAGGTTGACAGACTTTCCTGTGAAGGCTCTAGATTCTGTGCTTTTCATGTCCTTACTAACATGTGGCACTCCTCTGCCCTCAGCTTCCTACAAAAATAAGGTGATGTGGTGCCTCTAACTTCAGAAGACTTTCCCTGCTGGGTGTGTGGTTGAGACAGAGGTGAGATAGTAGGATGGTTTTACGTCCTTCAGTTTTCCATTCCCTGGGGCCTGAACTCTTTGAATGAGGCATTCCACTTGATCTGGCCCCACCTTTCTCTTTAGGCAATTAACTTCTTTCATCTGACTATTTACTTTGTCTCTCAGATAAGCTTAATTCTGTCCCACTTGGGGCAGAGCTGGAGGCTGAGAGAGCTGCCAATTTTATCTGATGAGCTGTTAAGGAACAGAATAAAAGGCTTTTCAGAGCTGAACTCATGTCCCTTAGGTTTGCCAATCAAGAGCTTATGTTTGTTCATGACTCTATGTATCTCCAGGCTTTATGTGATCCCTTTTCTTGGAGTACAGCCCTTTTCCAGTATTTTATACCATCCAGCTCAAATTTTTTTTTTCATCAATCCTGCCACCTATCTGCTTGGGCAAAATTTCCTGGTACCTCTAGTGCTTATTCCAGGTTTATCTTTGCTGGGGCTTATTTACATTTGTCAGAATTTGTTAATTAATTCCACAATTGGAGCTTGGGTTGATATAAGCCTTTGATGCTGGTAAAGTATTTTGTTTTCCCCTTGGGGAATCAACCACCTGCATCTGTAGAGGAGGTGCACTAGGATCTGTGGCTTGGGGGATAAGTTCTGCGTGGGATCTCAGCCATTCCACCTGGTCCAGACTGCTGTATGCTGTGTGTCTGGTCACTGATCGATGAACTAAAATTTAAACCTCACTAAACTCTATTTTTAATTGGATAATTACCTGGAGGTCATAATTTCCATCTTCTGACCACTACACTGCTTTACTTAATTTATATTATGGCAACACAGTGTGCCAATAATGTTATAAAAATTTCTTTTTAAGTGAAGGTTTTTAAATTTAGATAAAAATTTAAGAATATTTCCCAAGGGAGATGTAGCTAGCAAACTTTGAGTGTTTCCATGGCTGTACAATATCAACAGGAATCATGAAGGCACAACATCACAGTAGGAGCTCCTCAAACAACTGAAGACTGCAACTGCACAAACTCAACAGGAGAACCACAAATTCAGGGTCACGGACAGTGGGGCTCATATACACCTCAACTACATACATGACCCCTAGGTTAACTCAATAGCATTTTTACACATTAGGCTAATTGAAACAAAGGAAGAAAAGTGAACATGACTAACAAAAATCACACACCCAACACCAGGAAAGTCTTGATTGTACAGTCACCTTCATCCAGATATACCTGGGGTCTGTCTGCTGCAGTCACCTCCACCTGGACACTCTAGTTCTGGTCCTTCTGGGAAAATTCCAATGCAGCTGCTAAGGATAATGCTGAGGGATCCAAGGGAGTCTCTTGACTGATGAGACATGAATCAAGACTCCACTTAGAACAGTGTGACTACTGGATGGCTCAACAAATTGCTACTGTCATAAAATATAATCCTACATACTTAGGCACACCCAATCACGCATCAAAGATAACCAAGTCTCTTTTCATTGGTGAGGTTAGTTTATTAAAGATGCATCAATAAGGAACTGGAGGAAAAAATCTTCCCAAGACCATTTTGGAATGAGACAGATGGTTTTGAATTTTATGACTCCAAACAGACAAAGAAAGGGCCAGGATACAGAATTAAGCAGAAGAAGAAAAAGTAGAAGAGGAGAAGCTATTTATGTTATTTTATCATAGAAGTTCTCCCTTCATTCAGACTTGATTTTCAAGGAGAAGAAAGTCCTGGTCATCAGATGATATGGTTTTTCCTGTTTTATCATCATGTAGGCAATTATGGATGATTTCTGGGAACAGAGTAACTTTTTGATTGAGATTACATCAACAGCAAGCTATTGTTTTTTCTTTTAAATAGAGCTTTATTATCTCCACAAATGATGTCTTTCTGGATTAAGAACACAAAGTATTTTGTCATTGTTTGTCTAAATGTTTTCTTTTTTTAAAAAAATATTATTCTCAACAAATGTTCACACACATACAGGCCATACATGGTGTAGAACCAGTGGCTCACAATATCATCACATAGTTCTGGATTCATCACCATCATCATTTTTCAGAACATTTTCATTACTCCATAAAAAGAAATAAAATTATAAAATAAAAAATTCATGCATCCCATACCCCTCACACCTCCCTTTCATTGACTACAAGTATTTTCATCTACCTAATTTATTTTGCCACATACACCCCTTATTATTTATTTATTTATTTTTATTTTAAATGTCTTTTCTTATTTCTTTGTATCTTAGAAAATCTTATTTTTGACTGAATACAAACTTAGAAGTACAATCTCTCTGAGATGACAACCTCTGTCTTTTGGTAATCTCTTTCTGGCATTTTTCTTTGGCCTCCTTCATCCTCTTGGCCAAAAGTTCAGCATATTCTGCAGCCTCTTCCTTATTATTCTTAGTACACTATTTCTTTAAGGCAACACACTGACATTTATGTTGCAGGACTATGGAGTAACAAGATGCTGAATCTTGGGCAATTTGGTCCTGGGTTTCTTATCTTCTTCGTTCAGGGGGTTTCTCACAACATAATGGTAGAAATAATTTTCTTCAGATAGATTGAAAAGTTTGCAGAGTCTACTGGCTCTTTTGGGCCACAGGCAATGAGGCATAGTATTATCCACCAATCCAGGAATTTCTTTCTTTCCTATTTTTTACAATAACCCAGCTGAGAACAATCACATTGGCATCTACAATGCAATTCCAAACAGATTTGCACATTCTTTTTCCAGTTCTCCTTGGTCTATAACAGGAATGACCTTTACTCAGTAAAAAGTGGATGCAACAATGGCTCTGACACCCTGCTTCATGGGGAAACCGTGTTTGTTGTTTCCACCACTGGTTCAGACAACATATTCCTTCCACTGTTTTCCCAGACCACTAGTGGCAACTTCTGTGGCCATTCACTCCTCATCAAAGGTACTTAGTTTGCATTCGTTGTCCATTTCAATGAACTTTTAGCAACCAGTAGCAGGGAAGGTGACGTTCATCTTCATGCTGAGACATCCAGCTGCCTCTAAGACACCACAAAAAGGGTATTTATTTATTTTGATCATATTTTCTTACTCATATGTTCATGCCCTGGATAAAAGGAGCATAAGACACAAGGTTTTTGCAACCACACAGTCACATTGTAAAATTTATATCTTTGTTCAACCATCTTCAATGGTAGTGAAACACAGCTCAGCAGTTCGAAGTACTTCACTCCTGCCACTCCAATATATCATGTTAAAAAGGGATATCTATATAATGCATAAGAACAACTTGACTCTATTTGAAATCTCTCAGGTACCGAAACTTTATTATGTCTCATTTTCTCTTCCCCCTTTTGTTAAAGAGGATTTTTTCAATTTCACAATAAGAGCAAGCTATTTCAACAAACCTTTTTATGCTTAAAATAACTCATGTCTGCATGAGTGAAGTGATTATAATAAACATTTTTCTACCTATTGAAGACTATACTGAACATTTTCCTGCTAAAGGACTATATTGAACATTTTTTCTTTGTATTCAACTATAAGACGTTCATCTGGACTGACTGATATAAACCAGTATATTGGAACTGGTTTATGATCCATCAATTTGACAACAATCCTTAAAATTATGGCTTGATACACATGTTGAACAATGAACTGATGATTATGGAAGTTCCCCCGATAATCATACAAAAAGACCTGGAGAACGTGTGTGTGTGTGTGTGTGTGTGTGTGTCTGTGTCTGTGTAAAGAGGCACAAAATTCAATGAAACCAAGATTTTCCAGACTGTGTTGATTTGCTTATAGGCTTTTTTCCATCACCAGCTTCATAGGGTATGTGACCTGAGAACATTTTGACTTAGGCAAAGTCTCCTCTGCATCTGAGCCTGAACTTGATGGAAATACCAGTGAGAGGCTGTCCCCTGGCATCCCTTCCACTGACAGGAACAAGACTTTCTTGAGGGGGATTTAGGAGATGTGTGTCCACATGTATCACACAGGATGGGTGAAAAGATAATCCCACCTGGAGCAGAAAATAGATGTCGGAGCCTCAGGGTCAATTGTTTCCCTGGATTGGGGCTTTATAACACAGCCTTAGTGTTGATGCAGACAAGATGCTCCTTCAATTTGAACCTTGTTTCTCTTTCCATAGCAAGTGGTTGTGGTATCTGTCTCAGGGTCTTTGAGTTGGAGGGCATCTGAACCAGCCCCACCTTGGCCACAGGACCTGTAGGGGCATGGAAGGGACTGCGAGTGCCACATGGAGGTTCTGTGCAGTAGAATTAAGTGTTGTTCTCCAACCCCTTACCCTTCCTTCTATACAGAGTGGGGATTGGGAGGAGGAGAGGGACCAGGTCGTGAGGAGGCTCAGACTCTGCTTGTTGGAACTCTGAAAGAAATTGACTTCCCATTGGTGCCTTTATATCTCCTGAAACAATCATGGGAAGGAGTGCTACATTTAAGTAAGGCTTTGCTCTCTGTTCCTGGACCCTTGAAGACCTGGAACCTCCCAGGTGAGCAGGAGAAAAAAGAGTAGGAGATGTGCAGACCCTGGCCCAATTAAAGAGAAAGTATGGTCTCAAGGAACCCTTGGATTCTACAGATATGAGCTGTTGGCCCATCCTAGCTTGGTGTCCATGAAGTTTGCTCAGCTCCCTTAGAGGCTTGACCAGTTTCCCTGATGATGGGACCATCTCAGGATAGGGCACAGTGACCCATGATGGTCTTGAAGCTCCAGGCCTCACAAGTCTCTGAGATGCCTGAGCCATCACCTGTAGGATTTTCATTTTCCCTGGGGCTGCAGCTCAACCAGATATAATGGGACTGTGGGAGCTCAAAATTTCAGATAGAAGGGCTGTTGTTCCATCACAAGTTATGACATAAGAGCTCACCTCTCAGCTGCAATAACTCACCAGCACCAAGACTGTGAAGCAGCTTGAATATTGTAGCTCTCCCACAAAGAGAAAATTTGATTTCTTTTTTACCTTTCAAGTTTCCTGGTACAAAGAATTAAACTATTTTTACTGCCTATGTTTTCAGAAAAGATCTCAGCACTGACTGCAAAGTCATTCTTTTCTCTTTTATTGTCTTATTTTTTCAAGTCACAAAGGAAAGATGCACATTCAGGGGAGCAGAGGGATGGGTGTGTCTCACTTCCCCTTGGTCCTGGGCCCTTTGTGAACACTGGAGTTATCCTCTCATATCTGGAAGTAATTGTCAGCCTCATACTCAGGCTGGAGCCCAGAAAGCAGTAAATTTGTATGTTTTTTTTTCATTGCCTATTTGCATCCAGTGATAGGACAAGAAAACACAGATCTCAATTGCCTGTTTGAGTCTGAGTAATGCAAAAGGAGGAAGCTGGGAGAGCTCCCTGGATTTTGCTGATACCAGTATATGCTTTTTCCTGCAATTTTTGATGCCACTTATCAGAGTACAGGTGATTCTGCTAAGAGTTCCTGGGGGTGCAGTGTGAGAAGCTGGCTTAGTCAGCCCAGCCTGGGAGAGAGAACCTACAACCACAAAATTGGGAGTGATGGGACAGTGACCAGATCAAGCTTTAGAGATCTGAGCTAGTTCCTGAGGCCTGTCCCTACCTGTGAGTTGGAAAACAGCATAGGGAGAAGAGGAGTCTAGTCCATGTTAGACACTGTCCCTGTGGCTCCAGGTCTAGAGCTGGTCTGCCTCAGGCTTTTTAAAACCTCAATACTAAACTTGTAGAGGAGGAACTAGAAAATGTAAATATGTTCTTACCCACTTGTGCTCAGTTTGTATCTCCTTCCTGAGCTGAAGCCTGTGAACAGAGGCATTTAAGGGGTTGAGATGTTCTGAGGAGCTTCCTTGTGTGGAGCCTGCATGGAAGTAGTTACTGATGAGGACATCCAAAAGGTTGAAGGCTGCAGAATCTACCAGAGATCACAGCACTTGATTATCCATCATAGTGCTCAAACAAAATCAGACAGTCAGTGGGACACTAACCCATCTTTCAGCTCCCTCTACAGGGAACTCCCTGGTGGGCACATGGAAAACTTCATTCTACCCTGGTTCTGGGTCTTTCTGTCATTTCATTTTACTGTAAATCCACACAGTTTGCCTGAGATATCTGTGTGCCAAGCAGTTAGCAAAGACCTTGCATTATTAAGATCTATTTATTTTCTATGTTTATGACACATTGAGGGAAACCCCAAAAAGAAGTCAATAATAAAGAGAACATGGAAACTGCTAGGAGAAAATATTGTGGTCTTGATATTTTGGGCTGTTCTTGTTTTCTAGCTGCTACAGTGCATATAACAAAAATGGAAGAGCTTTTAAAAAGGGAATTTAATAAGCTTCTGTTTACAGTTCTAAGACTGTGAAACTGTACAAATTAAAGCAAGTCTTTAGAAATGCTCAATCTAAGGCATCCAGGGAAAGATAGCTTGGTTCAAGATTGCTAATGATGTTCAGCTTTTCTGTATCATCTGACAGGGCACATGGTTAGCATGGGAGTATATGTTAGCTTCCTCTCCAGATCTCTTGCTTCATAAAGTTCCCTGAGAGGCATTTTCCTTCTTCATCTCCAAAGGTCACTGGCTGGTGGACACTGTGGTTCTCTCATCCTTCTGTCATAGTTCTGTGGCTGTCTTCTCATTTTCAAAAGGAACTTTCTTCAAAATGTCTCCTCTTTCATAGGATTCCAATAAACTAATCAAGACCCACATAGAATGGGTGGAGACATGACTCCATCTAATCAAGTTTAATACCCAGAATTGATTGAGCCACATCTGTGGAGATAATCTGATCAAGTTTCCAACCTATAGTGCTGAACATGGCTTAGAAGAAACTTTTGTTCTCACAAGATAAATAAGGATTAAAACATGGCTTTTCTAGGGTACATAAGTACTTTCAAACTGGCACATTCCACTCTCTGGACCCTAAAAAATGACATGTTTTCCCATATACAAATTACAGAATCAGGGAAATCCCAAAAACACATAAATAATACAGGAAACATGGAAACTGCTAAGAGAATATTCTGGTCTTAAAACTTGATATTTTGGATATTTACAGAAGGTTTCTCAGAATAGTTGTCCCCTGGTTGGATGACTGGGTCAGAAGCTCTTTAGAGGAAAGGGGAGAGGGACCTTTTGTACTTGAAAGGATTTGGAAAGTTTCAGTTTCATGAATGATTAAGGTAGTTTCCATTGATGTAAACCTTTGAGATGTTGTGTTTGAGAAGTACTGGAGGAAGGGAGAGAACTGGGGATACATGGGAGAGGGTGAGGGCTCCAAGAAGAATGTGGGAGGGATATCAAGAGGGAAGTCTTTTCAATTGCTTGAACTGTACTCCATCAGACCATTGTTTCTGGGATATTAATTAATTTTATGTTTCTGCAAAAGCCTAATACTGTTTAATTAAATTTCTTTTTAAATATATGTCAATGTCCAGTGGTATATGTCCCCCTTGTTTTTCATTAATTTGAAAAATCTTCAAGGATATTCCAGAGCTTAACAATTTCCATGCAGATATTTGAAAATTTCTAAAGTTCCCTCCAAAAATCTGCATTTATTTAAATCTATTAATTATATTCATGAATTAAACTAGCATAATTTCCATTAATTCCATATCAATTCACCAGATCCGTAACCTTGTCTCATTTATTCAAGTCCTGTTCTAACCTATAGTGTAATTTTACTTTATTCTAGAATGCCCAGATGCATTTTTTTTGTCAGTAGGCTGCTTCCATTCTGCATGTGTGCTGTATTTTCTAGGAGAAGGGGATGCATTCAGGACTCCATTCATGTTTTTAAAATGAATATATTAAAAATCAATGGTGTACTGACCTCTGCTGCAATATAGGTTATCCTCAAAAGCACTATGTGAATAAATTATGTGATAAAAACCAGTTGATCAAAGTGTTTTTAAATTGTAATGAATGTCCCATGATTCCATAATATACATACCAATAACAATAAAAATGTGCATTTTTAATTGGTGAACACTATGGTATGAAAATTGATCTCCATAAAGCTTTTTAAAAGTCTAAAGGAATGATTGAGGGTCATTCTTCAATTTGTATTTTAAAAATATAAATATATTTCCAGGTGCCTAAATATATGGTTTCATCTGTCATCTCACCTTGTGTACCATATTTAAATAGAATTCGACAGTCTCTTGTTGAAGACAATTTGAGGTAGATAAAGCAGAGTATTTTAGATAATTCATATAATGCTTTGAAACACAGTTGTGTTCCAATGTAGTTTGCTGTTCTTTTTTTGTCTTTTAGAGTAATTTTACTTAGGAAAAGCAGAAGCAGAGGAGGTTTGGGTCTCACCTCCCCATGTGCCTGCAGCACTGAGTTGAGCCCAGTGTTGTCATCAGCTGTTGAGCAGTAATAGACAGCTCATCTCCAAGCTGGAATCCTGAAATGCTTGGGGAGGCCATGCTTCCCAACTTGGAGCTGGAGAACTGAGTTGCAATCCACGAGTACTGAGAAGTTTGCAGCATCACAGGTTTGGGGTCCCAGGGAGCTGTTGATACCATCCAGCACCAAGTGCCCCAAGAAAGCTGCTCCCCTTGCAAGTCATGGTGACAGTCTGTCCAGGAGACCCTGACACTGAGGCTTCCTGCATCAGCCCAGACTGTTTCCAAGACCCTCAAATAAGGAAAGGGACAAAGAGGGATGGTGAGTCTTAGGTTATGTCTGTGTCACATCCCCAGGAGAATAGGAACATGTCAGGGCCTGAGTATCCTCTCTGTCCCTTCTTCTGACCTCCTGACACCTGGTCACCAGGACAGAAAGTGAGGAGGGTGAAGAGGAAGGGGGCTCAGGCCAAAGTGGAGATGCCCCCAGAGTTCAGCTTCTCTCATGCCAAAGCTGCACCAGAGCTGTCCAATGTCTCTTTTTACCCACTTGCCCACTTGGGGGAGGGAGTACCCCACATGTAAATCATCATCCATTATGGAAGGCCTCCTACCCTAAGCTCCCACTCAGTCCTCTCTACTTGGGGATGCGCAAGGCCTGGCCTGAATGTCCACAGAGGACAAGAACAGTTGGCTGATGTGCCCTAGGAATTGCCACAAGGAACTGTGTGGCTGGGCTTCCCTCTGGGTGGGCCCACAGCACCCCCTGCTCTCTCAGGACCAGATTCATTCCAGTCTGGGCTGCAGAGCAGGGGACTGGGAGAGAGAGAGCTGGTACAGCCCCAGTTGTGGTTGGCCCCTTCTCACAGATAATGGGGTCTTCCTGGCCCAGGAGCTTCCTCTCATGGCTGCAGCACCATTACCACAGCTTAACCAGTAGCATAATGAAGGGTTTTCCGTAGCAGCAGATCATGGAAGATGTTTTCCCACCAAAGATACACTGAGGTCACCAGAAGGACAAAGGAGAGTGACAGTTCAGCAAACAGCTAGCAGCTGTGAAGCCCAGAGTCCTGACTGTCCTCTCTCTGGTGTCCCATTCCTTTGGGCAGGTGGGAGGCCCCCTTTATCCTCCTGCCTCCTCCTCTCCTCCACCCAAAGGGAGAAACAGCCCAAGGGCCACTGGGAGGAGAGGCAGCCAGTGTGAGGGAGAGAGAGCTCAGCTCATCCTAGGGCTGCTCCACTCTGAGGAGCCTGAGGGACCACACAGCCCTCCTAAGCTGTGGAGGGTCTCCTTGGTGTGAGATCAGACCCAGTGCTGAGGGAGTCTAAGATATGGGAGTGCACAGATAAAATATGGGTTGGGGGAGCATAAGAGAGAAGGGAGAGGAGGGAATCCATCAGAATGGACTCCTGGATATGCATCTGGGTTAAGTTGGCAATGATGGGAGGAAAGGGAATCTGTTACAAGGAAATCTAGACCAACAGTGAGCACACAAGGTATGTGAGCCAGGATCCCTGCCTGTATTTATACATAAAGTCTATTGAAATTCAACTATATCAATTGCAGAAAAAATTGTTTTCTGGAAATTTCTTACTCACCATGTCAGTCAAGTTCAGCACTTTTGCTATTGACCTGAAAAGTGGGAAGTATTTGCAAAACAGCACCATACCCAAAAAGTGTGCCTCTCCATGCTCTAGACCAGCTCCTGCAATATAGGAACAACTGGCTTGTGTGGTTGTTTGGTAGATGAACTGCTGCCAATCCAAACTGAGACCTGCTCTAAGTGTAAAATACACACCAGATTTAGAAGACTTCTTACAAAATAAAGAACATCAGACCTTTCATTAATAATTTGCTGTATTGATCAAAGGCTGAAATGTTAATAATTAGATATATTTAGAGGAATAATATATATAATAATTTCATATATCATTGTTATTTATTTGTTTTGTTTTGATTACCATTTTTAAATTGGGATCTACATTTCATTATCTATGTGGCCCTTGTTACATTTCTGATGGAAAGCACCCTTCTGGAGTGAGTGACTCAGGAATGGTTGGGACAGGATCAATGGCTCCAGCCTTATCCTGTACAAATGTGAACTTCGGGACCATTATAGGCAGAAAATCCCAGTTGTAAAGGTAATAATCAACCTCATGTTCCCAAGGTTTAGCAGAGTTAACTAGTCCTTAAAATAGTATCTATCATTCCATATGAAGTATTTTATTTATTTTCAAAGTTATTTAAAAAAAATAAATGCCTTCTGAATTATAACAATAATTTTCCAGCTTGCAATAGGGAATTTTCATGTGTTTTCTTTCTATAACTGAGATCATAGTGAAAAGAAAATGTCTTTTCTGGATGAGAACTAGTGGCCATCAGGTGTAAGAAAAGTCTGACAGATCTGAGGAGGGCTGTACTGGTCTTTAAATTTGCTATTTGCAGGGACCACCCCAAATCTCCCAGTCACTCTAAATTCTGTGTGAACAGAAAATAAACCATCTGCTGTCACACCCATTTCTTCTCTAGGGAGACTGTCCCCCCACCCCACAAACAAAGAGTGACTGTCTGTTCAGAGTCAATCAGGCTAAACTCTTGCTATTGACAATGCCTCTGACTAATAGTCCATTGATAAGTCCATGGATGTGAAAAATCCAAATTTCCTCAGTGCCAATAACAAAAATGCTCTTGAGATGGCATTGTCACAGGCAAGACATGGGACAAGGAGCTGGGTGTGCAAAAGGTGAGAGAGATTTGTGCTCAGAGACAAGAAGGATGATGTCCAATATAAATCACAATAATAAGGATACTGCTCACAGATGGCTAGGGAGGCCATAGGGGGATTCTAGGGCCCAGAGTACTGCTAGGATCCTTGACATAAAATACCTTCTGTCATCATGGTTCTGTGGTTTCTGCCTGAGGGGTGCTGCTCCTCATGGCTCCATAATTATAATTCTCATCCCTGATGTTTCCAGCACAGAACACAGTGACCTGGCCAAGAGCACAAAGAGTAAGAGAAGGGCATCAGCAGGCCCCACACAGTAACATAGAAATGGGGTGGATTGCTCCTGTGAAGCTTATGTAGGTAGTGGAGAAGCTTAGCTTACCTATAGGTATGCCTCAAAGTTACTTCTGGAGGACTGCTTTTGTTGCTCAGATGTAGCCTCACTCTCTCTAAGGTCAACTCTTCAAGTGCAATTATTATCCATTCCCCTACATGGGACATGGCATCCAGGGGTGAATGTCTCCCTGGCAGCATGGGAGATGATTCCCAGGGATGAATACAACCCTGGCACCATGGGGTCAAAAATGCTATCTTGACCTGAAGGGGAAAAGTAGTGCAACAAATGAGGCATCAATGGCTGAGAGTGTTCAAATAAATTTGAAGGGCTGTCCTGGGGTGGCCCATGGCAGCTCAACAGGCAAAAATGCTTGCCTGCCATGCCAGAGGACCCAGGTTTGATTCCCAGTGCATGCCCATGTTAAAAAAAAAGAAAGACTACCCTGGAGGTCCTCTTATGCAAACTTCAGCTAGACATTGCTACCTATCATAACTTGCCAACCCCCAACCAAAACAAAGAATACCTATGGAAATAGATAAGATTCTACAAAGTTTCAATGTACTATGGTAATTTTCCAGAAACTTATTAACTCCAGATGGGTCCCAGGACCAGATAAGTCTTGCAACCTAAAGGTACCAGCCTCTCCAGAGCATCAGCTAGTTTTATTTCCCTGCCTCTTATTATTGACAATCCCTTCCAATATTAAAGTTTAGAATGGGCATAGCCATAAAGAGTGGGAGAAAGATCAAAGGTGATGGTAGAATTACACAGAGGAAGTAGGGTTTAACAGATGAATATGATTGCCAAATCATTAAATTGATATTTCTTTTAATCTCCAGTATCTAAGAGCAGCTAAAAGTAAAAACCTGAAATTGTGAAAATGTAACCCATATCGAACTCTGAAACCTATTCTACAACTAATTGTTGCACTGTACTTTGAAATTAATTGTTTTTGTATATATGTGATTTTTCACAAAAGAGAAAAATAAGTGATGATAAAAAAATATATATTCCTTCTAGCCTCCAGTGTTCTGGAGCAGCTAGAAGGAAAAATCTGAGGTGATGGTATGGTAAGCCATGACAAACTCTGGGATCTTCCCTGTAACTCACTTGTTGAAAAGTGCTTTGAAAACCATCACTTTTTTATTTCTTTGCTTTTTATATATGTTATATTACAAAATAAAAAAGTTTTTTAAATAAAAGAATAAATGAGGGTGCAACAACAGGCAGTAGTGAGGCTTACAATTCACCATGAGCCTGTGTACCAGAAGAGGAAGAAGGTCCTGTTTGCATCCCAAGTATCCTTTTCCTGTACTCAAATGCAACATCTGGCCACCAAAAGCCACAGTGATCGGGAATCAAGCTGAGACCCAGAGGTAGATGCTAAAGGGTCAGTCCCAAGGGCCTTTGTGGAGAACCTGCTGTCATATCTTTTATATCTGAGAGCAGAGCTGTTTTAGGCAAACATGCTCTCTCACTCCTACTGTCCACACTTCTCTCTGCACATTGGACCAATTAAGGACTCTGTGGGGTAGAGGAAAGGGAGAGCAGAATTATTGATGGTGGGTTGAGGGAGCCAGGCCTCAGCAATCATGGAGCAATGGGGGCCTCAAAGGCATATGAAAATCACCCAGCAATGATGAGTCAGTTTACCCAGTATCTAGAAAAATTCAGGGGTTCCTAACTGACACTGCCCATCTTTGCTGCCTTTTCAGCTCCAGCTCCACAGTGCCCCTTCCTGGCCCTAAGCCAGATCCTCAGGACACTATAGGGCCTCTGAGAACTCATGGCAGAGTCCCTGCTTCTGCAGATGGACTTTTCTGATATAATCACCCATGGAGAACAAGAGACCATTCTTCCCCATAGGCTTCTGTGGCTGAGACCCTAATTTTCACAAGACTTAAATTCAGTGTGAATTGGTTACCATCCCATAGCATCTGCCATTGTGGATCTATTCTACTTCATAAGGTCATTATTAGCATAACACTTCACAAAGCAAAGGAGAACATGGTTTTAAAATGTGAAAACCACAGCACACATCTTCTCCTCCCTGAAAACTCCCCCCAGATTCTTTGTCCTCTCCTGATGTAACTACAACACTAAATATCATGTATTTCTCCACAACACCAAGATTACACTTACTCAATTTCAGATGGGGTATCAACATTCATCCAAATTTCCAACCAGATATACCACTCTTAGATTAAATGCTTCACTTTTCCTGACTCTTTAGGAAAGGTCATTATTATCCACTTTGAATCATTGCCTCTGCCTCCAAATTGATCTCCTTTTCTCTGTTCTCACCAGAGTTTACCTTCCAATTCTTTCTGCTGCCAGAACATTCTCTCTAAGTGGCAATTGACAATGTTTCTGCACAGGTGAGGACTCTTACTTTGACCCCACATGGCCTTTAAAGTCAAGCACACAACTCTCAGCATGGTTTTGTGATCTGTCCAAGTCCTCCCTTCATCTCATCCAGAATGATCCACACTCTCTTCCCCTAATCTAGGCTTTATTCCAGCCTTCAGTGTTTAGTTGAATTCCACTTCCCTCTATTCTTTGTCTTAACAACAAAATTACTTTTCTTCTATTTTTTGGAACATGTTGGTATCAAAGCCTGGAACCGTCTTCCCCTCAATATGTCAATCTGGTTCATTCCTGCTAATTCTACAGAATCCATCACAGTAATAATTCCACTTCTCTTCCTGGTTCTGTGGCTTAAAGCACAAACCATCACAGAGGTCTTTCTAAGTCAATACCACCATTGCGCCCTTTAATTCTCCTCTCACAGCTCCATTCAGGGGCTGGTAGGTAGAGAGATGGTGAGATTTACCGGGATGGTTGAGGAGATGGATGTCCTGAAGCATGAAGAAGACGGTTTGGAAAGGTTTTGCTGGGGCATCATTGCCCCAATGCTGGTGAGTGAACATGGTCCCTCGACACTGTGATGGCTGATCAGCCACAGATTTAGATATCACCCCATCCTCAGTTGTTGGGGATGAGTTGGGTGAGGGAAGAGTCATTCAGCTTTTCCTGGCATCACATTTATTTCATCAGTTTCTTTATGAAAATTCTCAGAGATTAATATATATTTGTAGCCACTCTCTTCTTTATAAATGTTTTGTTTATAACGACATTTTTGAAGAGAATATGGTCAGAATTGATTGTACATAAATATTTATTGAATGGGTCATTCTAATCATTCTGAGTAGATTTATTTATTAGTAGTCTCAGCTTGAAACAGTTCATTCAACAGTTCCTTCTATACCCAATATGTCTTCCCATGGGTCTATGGACAGCAAGGCTGGGGATAGTGAAGAGGCATAAGAAACTAGTAGGTTTTTTTCCCTTCCCCATGAGACTGGAGCACAGTGCACACAGTCGGACTGCTGTCCCATGCTGGGCAGTAATAATCAGCCTCATCCCCAGGCTGGAGCCCAGAGAAGCTCAGTGAGGCTACATTGCCTAAACTGGAGCCTGAGAAATTCTCTGAGATCCCCAGGGCTCAGTCATTATCCCTGTTGCTCTGGAGTCTGGGGGCCTGGCTCATGCACTGCTGCAGCCACACTGCTCCCTGGTCACCAATGATGTTTCTGTTTCCAGTACAGGTAATCATGGCCATGTGTCCTGAGGCACTGAGGGTACAGATCCAACCTCACCTGTGCCACACACACTGGATCAGGGAATTACAGAGAGACAATAAGATGAGGGAGGAGGGGAAAGGGGCTGAGGTGGCCAAGAGAACCTAAGAGGAGCCCCCCCACAAATTATATCAGCCCTCACCTGGACAGAGAGTAAGTAGGAAGAGGAGAGGCCCTGGTCATGGCACAAGTGACAAAGCTCTGCCTCCTGAGACTCTAGCATGAATCCTGAGTTCCCTAAGTCTCTTTATTCTCTCCCAAGGATCTAGGAGGGAAGAGTCCCTACATTCAAATATGTCCCTGCTTCCTGACTAACCCCAGTGCCCCAGATCTTGGGCAATGTCTCTGTGGGAGAGAGCAGAGGAGCAAGAGAAAGTCATCTGACTGGGTTCTTGCTGTGAGGCACAACAGTCCTGACAGCTGCAATCTGGTCATGGTTCAGTGAACTCACTGTTTTCACCTCCCCAACAGTCCACTGAGGCTTTCCCATCTGGGAGATCCCAGAGCCCTCACCCTGAAGACAACCCCACAGCACCCTCTGCTGGTTACACTGCTCTTGGTACCACCAACCAAGGACTGAGCACCTGAGGACCTTAGGCATGAGTACTTACTCGGCTGGTGGCACCTCTGATTCTGATAGTGAAGTGGTGTCTGGGCTTGATAGGTGGAATAGAGTCATAAGAAACAATCTTGCTGATATGTGGTGGGAAGCCCATAAATTAGCAAGCAACCCAGTCTTCTGATTTATATTTTATTTCATAAAATGAAACAAATTTTAGCATTGTACTGTACCTGGACCAAAGAATAGACATCTTTATTCTACAGATAAGTCAGTGCCCCACCGCTTGTGTTCAGGCAGAAGATTTCAATTCTTTTAATTCTTTTTTTCAAGCAATGCCACCCCTGTGCCCTCAATTAGCACAGAGTGTGAGGATAATACTTAGGTACTCAAATCTCACATCCACTTATTTAATATTATGATTATCTTTGACTAATTTAAGTTTGGGACATACCCTGTTTGTAAAGGGATGTAAATGTATTATTTCTGAAGAACCCTTTTTCTTTTAACCTCACTCCACCTGGTTTGGCTTCTATGGAGTGGCTGGACTTTTCTCAGTAAATGTAAATCCAGTTTCATATCTACCTCCTCAGACCCTCCAATGTCTCCTATACTCTAGAACCAGTTCACCTCGCCTCACCCCACCATACCATATCTTATTCTCACTGCTGTTTTTCCTTGTCTATCCTCTCCTTCCTCATGGCAGCCTCACCTCAATGAAGGCAGGATCCTCTCTGCCTTGTCCATGCTGTGTGCTGACCATAGAGCTGATCCTACCTAGTAGATGTTCAGCTAATGGTGTGGACAGACACACCTCTGCCTTCATCTACACTCTTGAATAATAAGCAGCTGTACTCTGATTCCCTATGTCTCTCCTGACCCCTTTCATGAACTTTGTGCCTTGGGTGGTCTGCTTATCAGCTTTAATTGGTTTCTGCTCAATCTGAGACAATGTATTGTCACACAGAATTTAATTTATGGTAGACTTTGAGATGTGTCTTTATTTTTTAGAACATGTCACTTAAGGTTTAAGTGGCTAGACCACCCAACAAGGAGAGTCATAACCTTAGCAGAAAGCTGTGAGCTGCACAGGGAGCTCCATTGTTGAGTTACCAGCCTAGCTGTGTCTCCTCTCCCATTTACCTGGTGCTCTGAGGCTTCTCTCCCACAATGAGCAGTGAGAACCTGCCTCCTCCTCAGGCTGGAGCACAGAGATGCCTGTGGAGGCCATGTTCCCAGACCCAGAACCTGAGAATAGGCCAGAACCCAAGAGGGCCATCTACTGCTCCCAGAGATGAAGCATTTGGGACCAAGGCTGTTACTGCTGCTTCCAGAGCAGGAGATGGTGAACATCTGCTTTTCATATTCATCACTGCAAATACTGGGTCAGCTTAGATGGGGCCCAGGTCACTGAGTGTCAGCTGAGAGGTGCAGTGGGTGAGTGAGGTGGGGAGAGTGGACAGGGACACAATAGGACCCCTATCATTCTGTCCCACTACTATTGACAGCTGGCCTCCACACACATGTGCAAATTAATTAGAATGGTGAGGAGGGGGCACATGCCCTGGTGGAGATTCCCACATGGCCCTTTGTCCTAAGCTTCCTCAGCTGGGCTGGGGATCCCCAAGTGCCTCTCATCCCCTTTCACAGAATGTCAGACTCATTTATAGGTGACACCTAGATAATTTAAGAAAGGCTCCATAGAACATACTTCTTTCACATGTGTCAGGGACCAAACAGAATAGGAGTGAACTGCAGAACAAGTTATGCTGAAGAGATGAATACCATAACCATTTCCAGAGCGCAGGCAGTTCTAGGGAACCCCCAGACCCAGTGGAAAACAGGGCAGGTCACACAGGGGAAGGAGCCCACCCACATGACTCTTTTTTTTTTTTTAAACTTTTTATTAATTAAAAAACTTAACAAAAGAACATTAATATATCATTCCATTCTACATA
>PVIY010001003.1:0-56353 GCA_004026745.1 Myrmecophaga tridactyla
AGATGATAGATGATATATGGATATATGATTGAATAGATAAATGTAGATGATAGATGATAGATATAGATGCAGATAGATTATAGATAACATGTAGATAGATATAGAGAAATAAATTGTAGATAGATATAGATAGATGATATATGTATATAGATAGATGATAGATAGAGACAGATAGGTATAGATAGATATAGATAGAGAGATATATAGATGATAGTTGCACTGAGTCATTCAGACTTCAGCATATTTACAGTCTTAAAGTATTTGCCTTTGCCTACCATGATGCTTGCTTCAGAGGCCTGGATGGTGCCAGCAGGTTTCTCCCTGAGGACACAATAGCATGTTGGGGCATGAGTAGGTAGCCTTGAGTATCCAACTCTGGTGGGACATCCCTGTGTGAGCTCTCTGTGGGCTCCTGAAGACCAGGAACCTGTGATTTCCCCTCATTGTCTGGAACATCCTAAAATTGTCCCCCCAGTAAAGGACTCACTCCCAGAGTTTCTCTGGTCTGCTTCTCTGGGAGCAGAGAGTACATGATCAGGCTGTGCACATAACTATTGAATCACACTCCCACAATGCAGTATAGGCAGCACTCAGTAAGGCCATGTATATGAGGCCTAAGAAAGCCTCTGGGGGGCTTCTCAGGAATTAGACTTACCACAGAGGGGCAGGGCAGATTTGGTGGGATTTAGCACCTGAGTGTACAGCGGCCCTGAGTGCATGCGTGCTGGAAGCTCTGGGTGAAAGGACATTGTCCTTTCATGTGTCTGGTGATTCTATCCAGAAGCACTTGACTTTGGGCTTGTGAGAAAAGACCCAGATGCACAGGGTCAGGATTTATGGAGAAAATGGTGGAAAAGTTCACTACAGCTGGATGCATAATAAAGTGTTGACAATACTAATTATATCAGAGATTGATGTATTTTAGAACGTGTATTCTTAAATGATTCTCCATTCTTAGCATATTTTCAAAGACGTTTCCTAATTTATTTAGGCAAAAATCACTATCACTAATTTTATATCATTTTTCATTCTTGGGAATTGGGTTGGGTTGAAGAATAAACATTTCCAGTAAAAGCAAAATATAATAGACTATTTCTGGGTAACTGTCTGTTTTAGTTTGTTACAGCTCCTGGAATGTAATTTACCAGAAATGGAATGGCTTTTAAAAAGAGAATTTATTAAGTTGTAAGTTTATAGTTCTAAGGCCATCAAAACATCCAAATTAAGGCACCAACAAGAGGTTACCATCTCTCAAGATAGGCCGGTGCTGCCCAGCACACCAGCACAGCTGGAAAGGCACATGGCAATGTCTGGTAGCTTTCACCATCAGCTTCTTCAAATGGCTTTGCTGGGGACATTTCCTTCCTGCATCTTCAAAGGTCTCTGGCTATGTGGACTCTGATGCTTTTTCCAAAATAGTTCTCTCTTAAAGAACTCCAGTAAGAAACCCCACCAATAATTGGGTGAGTCACTTCTCCATGGAAATAATTTAAAAGATCCCACCCAGCAATATTGAATGAGGATTAAAGAATATGGTTTCTTTGGGGTACATGACAATTTCAAACTGGCACTCTGTCCCACTTCAGACAATTTTCTCTTTATTTAGAAAAGTGATGCTAACCTATCATGTCACATTCCATCAGCAGTCATCTGCTATATTTAAAACAAGTATCTTCCTATGGAGTCTCCTTTCTAAAATGCTCCCACACCTTCTGGGATCTTTGCCTTTTCCTAGTTCCACCCATATCTTGGCTATACTGTTTTGAGATGGAGGGTCCACAGGGTGAGGACATGAAGGGAGCTGAGAAGGAAAGAACTCCCACAAGCTGTGCTATGTCCACCTGCTCTCTGCTCCTTAATAACAAATGACAGGGTTCTAAACTGTCCTTACAATGCTTTAAATTGTAGCAAGGCAATCTCTTAGCCACTCTGATAATTAGGTTCTGGTGTCAACTTGGCCAAGTGATGATGCTCAGTTTTTTAGTCAGGCAAGCACTGGCCTGACCATTGCTATGAGGCTATTTTGTGACTGGTTGATTAAAACAGTCAGTTGATCACATCTGTGGCTGATTCTATCTGTGATCAACTAAGGAGTGTCTCCCATGAGGGGATAATCTAATCAGTTGAAGACTTTCAAGGTGGAAGAGAGGCTATTTCACTGCTTCTTCAGCCAGTGAGCCTCTCTTGTGCAGTTTATCCAGACCCTTCATTGGAGCTGCTAGCTTCACAGCCTGTCCTATGTAGTTTGGACACTTTTATTCCCACAGATGCACGAGACACCTTTATAAATCTCATAAATACAAATCCTTCCTGTTGATTCTATTACTCTAGAGATCCCTGACTGGCTCTCAGGTCCAAATCTACCAAGGTTCCCAGGGCCCAATCTGTAAGAGCAAGGGTTAAAACAAGACCTGCAGAATTTACTGAAAACAGCTGGCTTCAGAGTGGTGGCAGTAGTAATCTATGGAGATTGTTATTTGCTTAATAGAGAAAAGTCTGGGAGGGAGAGAATGTTTGTTTAGTCTTAACCCCAGGTTCTTTGCGGATGTCTTAAGTAAGCACTCTGTATTCTGGTGAGGTGCATTCATACTCTTTGTCACGTGAACCATGCATAGTATAAGCAGGAACTAGTTAGGAATAAAGTTGTCTGTTGTCTGTTGTCACTGAGCTTCAGACCCCCTGATCCCGTCTGTCTCTGTCATCATTCCTTAATATCCTTCACGCTCCGCCTCAACATAGAAGCAACATCTGGTGCCCAATGTGGGGCACGAAGAAGAAGGAGATTTCAACACAATATTAAGGAAGTAAGGAAAAGCCTCCATTAGAGGGACATGGGTCCAGCCGATAGAAGAGGACTCGAGTCATATTAATAAGTAAGCATTTTCCTTGTAGCATCAGGGTAATGGGTAATCACAATAGGCAGCTGCAGGAGTATGTATGTATGTATGTTTGTGTGTGTTATAAACATCATTAGGGTGCCATTACAAAAATAAGATTTTGATAAAGTTCAAGAGTTATTTGTATTTTGAAGGAAAAGACTTTGTGGGTAAAGCAGAGAAGAGCCCTATAGTGAGATGGCAGACATTGAGGGAAAAAGAATGAAGAAAGTTCTGAGCTGAAAACATTTTTCCATAACAATACAGTGAGGCCACATGGAGAAATTACAGAAGAGAGTTTAGGAAAAGTAAATAAACTAGGTTCTTGTTTTTCAGAAGAAAATAGTAAAGGGAAATAGTTAATAGCATAAGGATGACACAGCCAGGAAATATAGCCAGGGAAAAGATAACTCTTGTTGGGAAAAAGAGGCCAAAAAGCTTCTTCAAAAAGGGAGATTTTCTCAAAAAATAAGGTAGAAAGATTGAGAGAATATTTGGAGCAATTAAAGGAGAGAAAGGACAAACAAAACGAGGATATGGAGACTATGATAGAAATCTGAAGAAATCTTCAAAATAGAAATACAGAAGTGTGAACCTGAGGCAAGGGAAAAAGACAGTAAATAACTTGGGACACATAATTACAAAAATTTTACCTCAGTATGGGATGCAAATAGCTCCAGAAAAGTTTTTAAAAATCATTAAATCAGTTATGGTTCCTTTGGTTGCTTGTCTTGTGGGGATAATTCAAGATTCCACAACATTTTACAAATTGACTCATATTAATAGCAAAGGACAACACACTCCCATTTGCATCAGGGGTTACTCCTTCATGTCAAAAGGCAAATGAATTGTGGCAAATGGATGTAACTTATATTTCACATTTTGGTAAAATGCAATATGTACATGTTATCATAGACGACTTTTCCCATTTCATCTGGGCTACCGCACAATCTGGAGAACGTTTTTGTCATGTTCGATCACATTTACCTAATGCTTTTGCTGTTATGGAATGCCCTCAATCTATTAAAACAGACAATGGTCCTGCTTATACAGGAAAGCAATTTCATAAATTTTGTACTAATTTTCATATTACTCATGTCACAGGAATTCCACATAATCCCTCTGGGCAAGGAATTATTGAATGAGCAAACAGGACACTAAAGTCTATGCTCTTGAAACAAAAAAGGGGAGATGATGATCAGGAAGATGATGTTGTGAAAATAAGTACATGTAAAGATCAATCAGCAAAACACTGTTTACTTTAACATTTTTAAACATTTATGATAATTCATCACAGACTCCTGCTGAACAAATTTTAGTAATTTGGAAAAGAAAAGTGATATGACTCAAACAGAGCTGCAGCTGCAGCCAATCTATTGGAAAGATGTTAAGGATGATTTATGGAAACCAGGCATGATAAAGGTGTGGTGAAGAGGAGTTTAATACATAGAGGATGATTTATGCCAAATCCATGGGATGATAAATACAACATTAGTCAGAGAGATTTATAGAGAGTTTTCCTGTGAATTGCAAGAATTATTCTCTATTCATTTGTCTCTAAGCATTTATGTTACAGGAAAATGAGACAGTTATAGCAGCAAGGAGAAGGAGAGTTATTTGGCTGCCAGTGCAGATGTCAAGACCTTGGAGATCCTCTTCAGAGACACGAATCCTGATCCATTTGGCAAAAGAATATCTAAAAAGGACTAAGAGACTAACTGAACTCATTGTTGCAGCTGTCATTGGAATCACTGGAATTATCATTGTGGCTGCAGTCGCTGGAGCTGCATTACATCAAACTATACAGAAGCAGAATTATGTTAAAGAATGGCATAAAAATGCCAGGGAGCTGTGGCATAGTCAATCTCATACTGATGAACAAATTAATAATAGATTAAATGATATAGAAATAGCATTGGTTCATACTGAAGATCAAATGTATAATTTACATCACTTTTTGACTACTATAGGCTTAGGTTTGGGGCTGTTTATACTCTTTCTCTTCCTATTCGGCTGGGTTAAACAACAAATGTTCAAAGTAGCAAGCTGCACCACTAAGTAAAGCCATGCTAACGGTGTGATCCTGGTAAAAACCCTTGGCTCCCTCCCAAATCAAAGTCAGAGAGCTTGACTGGTAGCCAATGATGAGTAAGACCCTTCCTTCAGATCTTAAGGTCAACCTAAGACAGGCACAGTCACCTTGGCTAATAAAATAAAAAGGGGGGGAAATGTAGGAGCAAGAGTTAAAACAAGACCTGTGGAATTTATTGAAAACAGCTGGCTTCAGAGTGATGGAAATAATCTGTGGAGATTGTTATTTGCTTAATGGAGAACAGTCTGGGAGAGATAGAGTGTTTGTTTAGTCTTAACCTCAGGTTCTTTGCAGATGTCTTAAGTAAGCACTCTGTATTCTGGTCAGGTGCATGCATATTCTTCGTCATGTGAACCCTGCAGAATATAAGCAGGAACTAGTTAGGAATAAAGTTGTCTGTTGTCGCTGAGCTTCAGACCCCCTGATCCCGTCTATCTTTCTCATCATTCCTTAATATCCTTCGTGCTCTGCTCCAACGTGGAAGCAACACCAATCAGGACAATGGCTTGGCATCAGCAACCATCTCATTCAGCTCTGTTGAGCCATGGGGACTTCAGAGAGTTCTTCTCTGAGCCAGGAGAGTGTTAGCATTCCCCAGCGACAGAAATAATGGATAAAATGCATTGCTGGTGACTGAATCTGTGTCCCAAAAAAGTATGTTCAGTTCCCAACCCCTAACCCTATAAGTGTGCCCCATTTGTAAACAGGACCTTTGGAGAGATTGTATTTTAAGGTGAGACCAAACTGAAGGAAGGCGAGCCTTAATCCAATATGGCTGAAGTCCTAAAAGTGAAGGTAATGAATACAGTAAAAGAAGCCATGGGGAGTGACCAGAAGCTGGCAGTCAACAGAACCTGAAAGAGAAAGAAGAAGATTTCCCCTGGTTCTTTGCCATGTGACACAAAAAGCCAAGGAACCCCAAATACTGCCAGCAAGCCTAGAGATTCCAACCCTAGGAGGAAGCACACACTCTATCCTCAGAAACTATGAATCAATAACTTCTTGCTGTTTACCCGACCCATTGTGTGGTACTTGCTTTAGTAGCAGAAAACTAAAAGAAGCATGATCTAATTTTAGATCTTTCTAACATCCCCCAAAGATGCCTGTAACCATTAGTCATAACTCCTCTCCAGCACCACCACAAGCCCTAAGCAACCACTAGTCTACTTTCTGCCACATAGATTTCCCTAGTCTGATATTTCATATAAATGCAAACATACAATTTGTGGATTCTTGTGTCTGGCTCGGTTCACTTAACATGCTTTCAAGGTCCACCCATGACATAGTATGTATCTAAACTTCCCTCCTTTTTATGGCCAAATAGTATTCCTTTTTGTGGATACAGCACATTTGTTTTCTTTATTATTGGTTGATGGACACTTGGGCTGTTTCCACTTTTTGATAAGTAGTCCTGCTATGAACAATTGTATATTTTTAAGGTTTTTAAATATGTGTAAGACCTGAGGTAAATTTGGTGTTAAAAGAATACTTTGGTGCCATTAGCAGAGGGGAAATTGACAGGGAAGATGTTGGGTAACCCGAGGGCAACAGCATACCAGGAGGGAGACAAGTGGAGGAGTTCACTTTGGAGCAGGTAGTGGCCTTGGGACAGGGACATCGGGTTCACAGATAGAGGGAATGGGGTGCATGGAGATGCCATAAAAGCCATCCCAATGCCTTCCACCCCTTCATATCCATGGTCTAGTCTCTGTTCGGCCCCAGCACTAATTCCCAAAGAGCACAATGAACCCTCTCCCTGTTCCCACCTCACAGGACCTCATGCAAGTCTCACCTGCAGGCCTAGGCCCTACAAAGCCATGCACTGAGCCAGGCAAGCCAGCATAGTAAGCCTTTCCCAGCATCCTTGGCCAGTGGTCTCCAATACTCTTCCCATCTGGTCCCTCCTTCTCTCCATCAACAGCAGCCCTTTGGAATCCAGGTGCATCTAGCCCAGACCCTCCTCTGATTCACTTTATTCTATGGTTACATGAAAGGTTGTCTGATTGGAAGGAAGGATGTTGTAAAGCACAGGCAAAGGAGGAGAGAAATTAAAGGATAGAGTGAAAGGCATCAGGCTTAGGCAATAAGGATGCTGGAATGGATTCAGGGTGCAGGGAAGGGATGTTAGTGATCTCAGACACTTTCATCACCATCTTTGAGGTCAGTATTTTTGTTTCATTTTAAGGCCTGACATGGTTTAGGATTTTAATTTCCTTGCAGATGTTGGAAGCAGCAATGGATCCAGATTTGTCTCTGTGACCACTGAGGGTCCACCATGCACCCAGGGCTGGAGGGGACCTGCAAGCTGAGTCTGACCATCAACCCCTCTTGCACTTCCTTTTTGGGAGAACGAGGCTGATCTAGCCCAAAGCATGTGGGGATGCACAGTCCAGAGTCAGGCCAGTTAGAGAAGCACATTGGTCCTGAGAAATGTATGTTGCTCATTCATTCCTGGTATGGATGCAGTCCTCAGTGGCAGTGCAGAATGCTGTGGTCAGTTTTCCCACACGATGCAGCCCTGGTGAGTTTCAGCTAATATTCTTTCCCTGACAAAGTCAAAGTGGGGTGCTTGGGATAATGTGCAAAGTGGTTGGGACAGGTCTGGGCTCCACTTCTTCTGCTTTGATTCCCTGTGTTCTCTGGGAACAAAATCACCTACCTGGTTTCACAGCATGGGGGGAAACTGCTGAGAGCCAGGAAGCCTGCAGCTAGAGCGAAGCACCATGCATGCAAGTTCAGTGCTCTGTGTAAGTGCTGTCGGCATATGACTGTGAGGCTTTACATGCAGAATAACTAACAGTGGCTTGTCTTCCATCCTGAATCAGGAGATAGAGTCAGCCCTGGAATTCAAAATTGTTAAGAATCAGTGTGTGGACATGGATGAAGTGATCCAACAGCTGATGAGAAAGGAATAAGACTGTTAGTGGGAATGTTATGGATTCCCAAAAGAAGCCAGACTGAAGCAGGATGGCAACTGTGAAGGGGCATACATGTTCCAGTTCATCACCTGCCCAGGTATACAAGAGACCAAAGAGAATCTATGATGAATCCCTGTGTTCCCTTCTTGAACCAGATTTTTAACCTTGAAACTCTGTGTCTGATGGCTTCGTTTGGGACAGCTACTTTACTTGCCCCAGAACCTTCTGCATCAGTGGGTGCTGATTTTTGTGGGTTATTTTGACCCTCTGAAACAGGCCTTGCATTTCCCAGGCTCCACGTGGGTAGCCCTAGGACAGAGAAGGGTTTGCACCCCTCCACTTTCATGTCCACCTGCCTTCTGGTATGCTGACATGGTAGTTCCATCTGGGACCATGAATAAGGGGGAAGGGGTCCTAGGCAAGGACAGGAATGGCCAGAAGAGTGTGTATCTTGGCACCTTGCAATGTTGACCAGACTACCACACCCTATGGACCATACTGTTGGGAGCTGACTGTAAGTCCAAGAGAATGCACAGAGGAAGGAGAGAAGGTCCAGTTTGCATTGAGACTTAGACAATGAGCCTCAGGTTCTCCTGGTTCTGGGGCCATGACTGCTGAGCCTGGTTGCCACTGATGGAGCAGAAGCCACCCTGTGCAGTGTTTATACCTCATGAGGGCACTGTGCTGTAGTTTTGCATCCACACCCACTCAGCACATTCTTCCTTAGCACTCTGTTCTGGAACAAGTACTATTGAGAAGTATTGAGAAGTAGACGGGCAATGCCCCACTAAGTGTGTTCTTCTGTCTGTGTCAGTGTATGCCTTGAGATCCCAGAGCCCCATGTGGGCATCCTGGAAGGGCAAGATCATGAGGGATGCCAGCCAGAGCCTAAGTGGTTGAAGATCAGCAAAGAGGTGAGCACAGAGGTTATCATAGAGGTCAGCACAGAATTCTTAACATGAAAGTCAGAACAGAGGTCAGCACGGAGCTCATCATGATGTCAGTACCAACCTCAGCATGTGGTAAGCACTGAAGTTAGCACAGAGGTCAACACAAAGGTCAGCATAGAAGGTCAGTATGAGATCAGCATAGAGGTCAGGTCAAGGTCTGAATGGAGGTAAGCACACCCCTGCTGTTCCAGAACAGTTTAGGCATAAGGAGTCAAGGGCCCAGGGTGGTAGATACATGCTGGGCTCTATGCTGTAGCTCCAGTTTTCTCTGTCCTTAGAGGGATTCAAGGTCTAACTTCCTCTGAAGGCCAATTGCCCACACCTACTGCCTTCCCCATTCTCTGTTAACACCAATTGCCGAAGCCATCCTGAGTTACAGAAGAACTTCATACCCTTTGTTTTGCTTCAATCCCCAAGTAGATGAAAGGTACTAAAGGAAATAGTACACAATGTCTGTGCTTTGCCACCTGTTCCATTGCACCAGGAAACTATTTTCAAAAAACAGTTGGTGAGCACTCCTGAGGGAATCAATATCTTGGGTATCTGATTTTACTCTTCAATCAAATTGTCATCCCACACTAACCCTTAGATTTATTTAAACAGTGACACAACCATAGGAGATGCATTGGGAACATGAATGGACAATATGTGGTCAGAGGAGGTTGCACCACCACAGAGCACCAAGTAGTCCCCTGTGTTCCAGAAGAGGTGAGTGTACAGCTCCAGAAAACAAGAGAGAGACATGGGTTCACAGAGAAGCATGAAAAAAGGAAGGAAGACTGCACAGAGTAGAGAGTGCCTGGGCTCCTCAGACCATCTGTCCTGGTCCCAGCTTGAGGGCCTACTGCCATCTTTTTTATCAGAAGTGACTCAATGTAATCGTGAGGATGTACAGGAAATTCTGGAGGTTGCTCTTATGCAAGCTTCACACAGATATTTCAAATTGCCCCAGTATACCAAGCCCCAAACAACAGCATTCCTCCAAACCCTAAAGGTACCCTAGGCTCTATCTAAGGTTTTATAAAAGCTTTTCTTACTACGTTATTTTCTTCAGACTATAAGGACTCCAGATTGTACCTATGCCCCCAAAATCCCTGAATCCCAGAGCTACCAGTCCCTCCAAGAATATCAACCAGTTTTACCCCTCAAGCCCATAAAGTCAACTCTTTGCAGCATGAAGAAGTTAAAACAGTCACTGCTGAGATATCCCTGAAGAAAAGGGAATTATCAATTGAAAAGGAGGTGGTATAACTGAGAAATTTGCATCTAATGAATGATTATGATTACTGAATTGTTATATGGATATTTCTTTTTAGTTTCTACTGTGTTCAAATAGTTAGAAGGAAATATTATAATTTTTGAACTGTAGTCAAGTAGACATGCCCTTTGATAATAATTGTATAGATGCACAGCAAAAAAAGTCAGTTGCACAGGTTTGTATGGATTTATTTCTAGCTGTTCCATTCTTTTTCACTGATCTAAACATCTATCTCTGAAAATACTAAACTGTGTTAGATAATCCACCTTTATTGTAAATCTTAAATTGAGTAGAGTGTAATATTAAGGGTCAGTAGGATACTGGGCTAGCATTATGGGAGTTATTAAATTTCTTTTTCTGGAGTAATGCAACCTCCACATCAGGCAGCCAGCTTCTCAATGCCAGAACATATTCAAAAGGCAGGAGCAGCAGGTGGGTTTTCTGTTGGAGATCTTGATGAATGGGGGAAACCCCTGTCCTCCGAGATTCCTCAGCTCCTGCTGCAGGTAGTGTTTCACATGGCAGGGTATGTCACAGAAAGGAGAAATCAGCATGAATCAGTGCTCACATGATAATGGACACAGTATTCTGACAAAATTGACCAGGAATGGGCACTACAGAAGGAATTGTGGTGTAGGAAGGGGCCAAGGGAAAATTAAGAGGGGAGTTCAAAAATGGGGAAGTGCTGAGTAGTGTCCAATCATGAGGATGGCAGAGAGCTGAGCAGTCCAGTTCTGGGCTCATTGAGTGATTATGAGAACTGTCAGGTAAGCCAAGGCAAGAGATTCCCAGAAGAGTTCCAATAGCAGACACTCAAAGTGAGAGGGTTGCTGTCAGTGCTATGCTGTCAGGGCATGCAATAGGACATGGGTTTACTTCTGTGAAGAGCAGGAATAAGGCGTACGTGGACTGAGGTGTCCACAAGCAGGTGGCTGTGATGCACTGGAGTTCTGAAAGTCCTGAGAGAAAAATATGAGTCAGCTGCCATCGGCCCTCAAGAGGGTATACAGGCTGAGCCTGGAAGCCCAGCAGGAGGAGCAGGTGAACCACACTGGAGGGAGAAGATGAGGTTTATAGCAGCAGACAGCCTGGAGGATTGCTAGGCAGTGGGTCAAGAGGTGAGTTGGACCAGGCCCAGAAGCTGTGATTTCTCTTTCTCAGGGGACTTGCTGGGTCCCCTGTGCAGACTCATCTCACATCTCACACCTCCACTGGGCAACCTGTGCTGGTAGGGGACATGGTCACCTAAAAAGAGTTGCTACTAGTCTCTAGAGCACTGTTTGCCCTGAAAGCAAGTGTAAATATCGACATACAATGAACTCATACAAAAATGACCAGGATTCTTAATCTGGTCTGCCCAAATGATTATTTTGCCACAGATATGAAATGTGCCCTTTCTGTCTCTCCACCTCCAACTGCAAACACAGAAATATAAATTGATTGAGTTATTTTTGAGACTGGCTTTGTCAGAGAAAGTGGACTGCTGCACAATAGGTATTATTTAAAGCAGGTGGGGAGACCATTTTGAGCGGGTCTGAAGAATAGTTTCTAAATCAGACCAGATATATAATGCTTCCTGGCATGAAGCCACTACTGCCAATGCTAGGAAATATCAATTATATGTTTTCAACAAAACCTAGGAGGACCAGATTTTGAGATGCACACATGGAGAGCTTAAATATGCCATCAGCACAGCTCTACAGAGAAATGGGAAAACCAAAATTAAGTGATGTTATTTACCAGAACTCATGGAAGATGCTGAAATTTAATGGCATTTACCTTGTAACCTTGAATTTTTCTAATAGTAACATCATCTCTAACAGGAAAACCCAAGTGCTGAGATTTCCATGATGTGTCAAATGTGATTATTAAGTTCCAGTCCTAACAGGTACCTGTGCAAGGCTATTAACAGACAGTGATAGTTTCAAATTCATAAAAGTAATTATTCTTGTTAAACTATTTTGGATATGTGTAGCAAGAGCTGTGCTCACATTCGTGCTCCTGCATGTCTCAGTGGCACCATTGAGAGGAGACATGTCTTAAATGGCCATGGAGGGCTCAGATTCACCCCCAGCATGCCCCAGACTGAGGTCCTTCTTGGTGGGGAGAAACTTGCCTGTAATTGGTGTTAGAGGGATAGTGGCAGGTGTCCCAACTGGTGCTTTAAGTGGGGGTGGGCAAATGTGGCTGCCTGGACCTGGAGACCAAGACGGAATTCCTTGCAAAGAAAGGCAGTTGTTAACCTGATTGCAGGGAAACCAGGGGTGGGCTTTAAGGGCATGTATGCCTGATAGAGACATACATCATTTAGCATATGTGAATGCCAAGGACATATATGCCCAGCTTAGATGTGCATGCCCATCTGGGACATGCATGTATTCTGGGGGGGTATGCCCATCTGGGAGATATATGCCCACTTGAGACATGTGAGACCACCTGGGACATGTGTGTTTCCACATGGGAAATGAATGCTCACCTGGGACACAAAAGCCCACCTGGGACATGAGTGTGGACTTGGGAATGTGTGCCCACCTGGGACATATATGCCCATCTGGGACATGAATGCTTTCCTGGGACATGAGCATCCTCCTGGGACATGTGTCCTCCTGGAACATGAGTGTCAACCAAGGACATCTGTGCACTTTTGGGATGTGTGTGTGTGGCTTGGACATGTGTGCCCATCTGGGAAATGAATGCTCACCTGAATCATGAATGTGCACTTGGGGCATGTGTGCCCAATGGGGACATGGATATTCACCTGGAATGTGTGTCCATCTGGGACATATTTAACACTTGGGACATGGGTGTCCACTGGGGCTACTGGCCAGGTAAGTTACCTGGCATTTGATGTGAGAGCACCACAGTGTCCCCATGTAGGTTGGTTCTTGGGACACAGAGCAGGAAGGAGCAGGTAGAAGGGTAGGTTTTCAAGTGCAGGTGGCACCTCCCTCTCTAACACATATAAAGTTTCATAGGCACAGGTCTCATCTGAGGACTCCAAGTTCTTCTGTTGTCTGACTAGAATAACTTCTAAAAGCTTTTGTAGTTTCTGGAAGCCAGTGCATTGTTTAGATATGGAGGTAGAGTGAAAAGGGGGAAGCAAATTCAATTCACTTTAAAAGAAGATGAAACAGCCCCAGCAGCAAACACAAAGCCTAGATGCAGAGATCAAGTAGGAAACCCTGCAATGAATAGCAAACTCAGCTCTTCCATGCCCATGTATTCTGGAGCTGCTGTCCATGGAGACCCTGCCCTCCTCTAGTGGAAGTAGAGTTTGAGGAGTTACCAGGCACAGCCACCTGAGGCAAGGCCCTCACCACTTTGATAGGAATTGCTTCCAGGAGTGGCCACCCTGTGTGGAGGTCCTAAAGTCTGTGATAGCGACTGCCTCCAGGTATCACAGTTACTAAGGCCTCACAACAAGAGACCATTCCCCATCTCCTGTGGTATCTGAGGTTGGCATGGGCGTGATGGGACTGGCCAGGAGATTCTGGTTTAGCCTCTCTGTTGGGGTCCTCTCAAGGCTTCACCATGGCAAGAAGACACTTCTAGGGGACAGGTTCCTCTGTGAGCATCAGTGCCCTCAGCATCTTCCTAAAAGCATGTTCATAGGGTTGCATGAAGACCCTCCAAACCTGGAAGCTTAACTGACCACCACCAGCCTAAGACACAAGCTGCTCTGCCTCTGCAGCTAGAGTCTTCAGGCCTTGAAGTCTTCCCTGAGGCCTCACTCACAATCTACCCCAAACTAACTACATCTCCTTGGTCCCCCAAACAGACTCCAGAGGACCTCTCTCCATCCCACAGCAACCCCAGGCACCATCACTCATCCAAAAGTTGAGATGGCCTCCTTGTTCTCCCTTCTGTAGAACTCACAGAGAACTATTCCCAATGCCAGCCAGGCTGGGTGTGCCACAGCAGCACTTGGAGACATAACACAGGCTCACAGCCTGCCCTTGTCTCATTTCACTCAATATGCCTCAGGGAAAAGTGATGCCATCAAGCCTCCACCTCACGCTCTCTATTCACTCCCTACCTCATGCTGTTCTCTGACTTCACTTGGATAGGGCATGTAGGCTTCTCCTCTGCAATGCCGTTGTTGGGGATATACATGGAAACACTGAAGACAGGGACATGAGTGGACATTTACACACTGTTTTTTATGGTGATATCACTAAGGGTTTGTAATGGATGGAGGGGGTATATCAACTGCATTGCTTCTTATAGAGGACAAAATAAAGTGGTTTATAGAAATGGAATCTATTCCTAGTGAAGACACTGTGAACATTGTTGAAATGGCAGCATACGGTGTAGAATATGGCACAGAATTAGTTGATAAAGCATCAGCAAGTGATGAAAGGATTGACTCCAATTTTGAAGGAAGTACTACTGTGGATAAATGCACATCAAACAGCACTGCATGCTACAGAGGAATCTTTCATGAAAGGAAAATTCAAAGTGACAAACTTCACTGGCAGCTTATTTTAAGAAATTGCCACAGTCACCACAAACATCAGCAACCAACACCCTGAACAGTTAGTAGCCATCAACATCAGAGGGAAGAATCTCCACCAGTAAAAATATCATGATTTGTGAAGACTCATATGATATTTAGTGTTTTTTAGCAATATATTTTTTATTTCATAATTTTTATTGATGGCATTTATACCATGGTTTAATATGTTATTTATACTGTAATAAACATGGCTTTAATATTAAACTTCCTTATTATCCAAAATAATGTGGGACATGACTTCCACATTTGTACATCTCCCTGGCAATGTGGGATAGAACTCTAGAGATTCTCTGGGACCAAACATCATGGGATTGAGAAAGCCTGTTAAACAAAAGAGAGGATGTGGAGAAAGAGGCACACTTATTCACTGTTGGTGGGAATGTCAAATGGTGCAACTGCTGTGGAAGGCAGTTTGGCGGTTCCTCAACAAGCTGAATATAGAATTGCCATATGACCCAGCAATACCACTGCTAGGTATCTACTCAGATGACTTAAGGGCAAAGACACAAACGGACACTTGCACACCAATGTTTATAGCAGCATTATTTACAACTGCAAAGAGATGGAAACAGCCAAAATGTCCATCAACAGATGATTGGCTAAACAAACTGGTGTATATACATACGATGGAATATTATGCAGCTTTAAGACAGAATAAACTCATGAAGTATGTAACAACATGGATGGACCTTGAGAACATTGTGCTGAGTGAGACTAGCCAAAAACTAAAGGACAAATACTGTATGGTCTCACTGATATGAATTGAGATTAGTGAATAAACTTGGAATATGTTGTTGGTAACAGAGATCATCAGAAGATAGAAATAAAGTAAGATATTGGGTAATTGGAGCTGAAGGGATACAGACTGTGCAACAGGACTGGATACAAAAACTCAGAAATAGACAACACAATACTACCTAACTGTAATATAATTATGTTAAAACACTGAATGAAGCTGCATGTGAGAATGATAGAGGGAGGAACGCTGGGGACATAAAAGAAATCAGAAAGAAAGATAGGTGTTAAAGATTGAGATGGTATAATCTAGGAATATCTAATGTGTATAACAATAGTGAAATGTACAATGTACAAAATTTTTAAAATGTTTTTGCATGAGGAAGAATAAAGGAATGTCATTATTGCAGGGTGCTGAAAATAGATGGTAATTAATATTTTAAAATGTCACCTTATGTGTGAAACTAAAGCAAAAAATATTTATTTGTTACAAAATTTATATTTTGACTAGAGTATTTCCTAATATAACTTATATAGATAGTTTGATTGAACGTCATAAGTACTTGGAATCTCAGGTAGGACATGTGTTCTAGTTTGCTAGCTGCCAGAATGCAACACACCAGAGATGGATTGGCTTTTAATAAAAGGGGATTTATTTTGTTGGTTCTTCAGAGGAAAGGCAGCTAACTTTCCACTGAGGTTCTTTCTTACATGGAAGGCACAGGATGGTCTCTGCTGGTCTTCTCTCCAGGCTCCTGTGTTCCAACAACTTTCCCTGGGGTGACTTTTTTCTCCATCTCCAAAGGCCTGGGCTGAGCTGCAAGTGCTGAGATGAGGAATGCTGAGCTGCTTAGGCTGTGCTACGTTGCGTTCTCTCATTTAAGCACCAGCCAATTAAGTCAAACGTCACTCATTGCAGCAGACACGCCTCCTAGCCGACTGCAGATGTAATTAGCAACACATGAGGTTCACGTACTATTGGCTTATGTCCATAGCAACAAGGTATGCTCACCTGGCCAAGTTGACAATTGAATCTAACTAACACAACATGAGATTTTGTTGGTTTGTCCAGAGTGATGCCCTGATGAATCCCAGAGTGATTTGATCAGTGAGTGGCAAAGTATTTGCAAGCCCCCTTCAGCAAATGGTGAGAGCAGGGAGAAATTCAACTTCCCCAAGTCAAATTCTTGATATTCTCACAAGCAGTGTGGACAACCAAAGCTACAGGCTGAGCCCCCAGTCTTGGGGTTTGTTCATGTGAAATTTAACCCCACAAAGGATAGGTCAAGTCTACTTAAAATTTAGGCCTAAGAGCTACCCCCAAGAGAGCCTCTTTTGTTGTTCATATATGGCCTCTCCCTCCAGCCAACATGACGAACAGTTTCACCACCCTCTCCCTCTTTGCACGGGACATGACTCCCAGGGGTGTGGACCTTCTGGCAACATGGGACAGAGATCCTAGAATGAGCTGAGACTCAGCATCAAGGGACTGAGAAAAACTCTAGAATGAGCTGAGAATTAGCATCAAGGGATTGAGGGAACCTTCTCGACCAAAAGGGGGAAGAGTGACATGAGACTAAGTGTCAATGGCTGAGAGATTCCAAACAGAGTCAAGAGGTTATCCTGGATGTTATGCTTATTCATTAAGTAGATATCACCTTGTTGTTCAAGATGTAGTGGAGAGGCTGGAGGGAACTGCCTGAAAATGTATAGCTGTGCTCCAGTAGCCATGTTTCTTGATGATGATTGAACAATGATATAGCTTTCACAATGTGACTCTGTGAATGTGAAAACCTTGTGTCTGATGCACCTTTTATCTAACATATCAACAAAAGAGTAGAACATATGGAATGAAAATAAAAAATAGGGGGAAAATGTTAAAGTAAATTTAGTTTGAAATGCTAGTGGTAAATGAAAGCGAGGGGTAAGGGGTATGGTATATATAACTTTTTTTCTCTATTATTGTTTTATTTCTTTTTCTGTTGTCTTTTTATTTCTTTTTCTAAATCGATGCGAATGTTCTAAGAAATGATGAATATGCAACTATGTGATGATATTAAGAATTACTGATTATATATGTAGAATGAAATGATATTGTTTTGTTTGTTGTTATTTTTTTAATTAATAAAAAAGAATAAAAGAAATGAGACAAAATAACACTTCAGTGGCTGAGAGATTTCAAACAGAGTCAAGAGATTATCCTGGATGTTATTCTTATGCATCATATATATATATCCCTTTTTAGCTTATCATGCATTGGAGTGGGTGGAGGGAAGTACCTGAAATTGATGTACTGTGTGCCAGTAGCCATACTTCTTGAAGACGATTGCATAATGATAAAGCTTTTACAATACCATTTATCTTCTGTCTGAGGTTCTTTTTATCCAGGATATAGACAGATGAGTAAAAAAATATGGATAAAAATAAACAATAAAGGAGTAAGAGGTAATATATACTGTGTAGATTAAAATACCTGCAGTCAGTGAGAAGGAGGGCTAAAGAATATGGTATTTATAAGTTTTTTCTCTTTTCTTTTTATTACTTTTTCTGGAGTGGTGCAAATATTCAAAAAGTGATCATGGTGATGAATACACAAATATGTGACAATATGATGAGCTGTTGATTGTACACCAAATATGGACTGTATGCATATGAAGATTAGTCAATAAAAATATTTTTAAAAGTCACCATGTCCATTTCAGTAAATATAAAAATGTATGATTAATGCTTTCTACAATACTGATTTTGGTCCAGAAAACCTGGATCATAAAAGTCAATAAATTCACTTTAAAAATCATCAATTTTTAAGAAAACCTCCAAATAGATTAAGGCAACTTTGAACAATGAGATTTACATAGTAAGATCTGGACAAGACTAAACAAACAACAAAAAAAATTTCTAACACAGAACTAAAATTTCAAGTTGACAATTTATTTTATGCCAAAAAAAGTATAGAAACAAAATAGTATTTCCACATTTTATAATAAAACAATGAAAAAGGCAAGGCAGGTGATAATCAAAAGAAGGAAAGTAGAGAAATAGCATATAATTATTAAGCTGAGAACTAGATAGATGTAACAAACCCTGTGCATGGACCAGTGTTAATCAGGCTTCTTCTGCCTGGAAATTTTAGTGCACAATGCACCCAACTCACTCACTTCATGTATACACCAGCACAAACTTAGCATAGAAATCATTCATTTCAACACCCTCTAATATATACAAAACTCCTCAAAAATAATCAAAACTTCAAGGATTCCATAAATTCATATCAATGCATGCTAAGGTGCAGACAAAGAGGTTCTATACAAAGTCAAATATTCAGGTTTGGGCTCTATTCCTGGGTACACCCAGACCAGGTAAAATCAATGAGTAATTTGCTGCATCATATATTATTTTTGTGAAGAATCAGTAATCAGTCCAGCTATTATTTAAAGGGGTTGGTTGGGGTTGGGGTTTTCTATAAACAAAGAGCAAGGAAGAAAATCCCAAAGTTAAAGGTGTCCTTAGGCAGATCTGACTTCAGATAACTTCAGCACATAGTACAATCCCTTGTCTGAATGAAGGGCACCAGCTCTTGTTAATAAAACTATTGGGTATAAACCATTGTGAATTTATTTCCTGTATCTAACAGCCCTTTAACTTCTGAGCAGAAACTGAAGTTCCAGAGGAAGAAAACATATATTTCCCATTTGACCCCACTGTAAATGCTGCTGGAGACTGGTTAAATTGAAATCCTCCTGATCCTGAAGGCTGGGCTGGAACTACATATGTGGTAGGATTTGCACCAAATGTGAACACACCTGATGGATTATTGTTTCTAAGTTGAAATTTGTTGTGCTACTGCTAAGTTGGAAAACCAAACTAGAACTAGGAGTTGTTCCAGAACCAAATGCAGACCAACTAGGCTGTTATGCAAACACAGGAGGCTGGTTACTGCTTCACACTGTACCAAAAGTAGGTGGTGGTTCAGGCTGAGAACCAGTTGATAATAATATTTTTGAAGATGATACAACTATGAAGCCTGAAAGATTAGGCTGGTTTGCACTTTGACTTTATCCAAATGTTGGAGTCATTTTAGCACCCTATGCTGAACTGTCAGTGTTGAAATTCCAGTACCAAATACAAAGGACCCTGCAGAGCGAGATGTGGTTGTAGCTCCAAAGTTGAAACCAGAGATTGAAGTATAATTACTACTGGCTCCCAGATCAAAGACAAGTGGGGTGACAGCTCTGCCAATGCTATATGTGGTTGCTGGTTAGCTATATTGAGAAAATAGCAAAGACTAACATGTGCTGGATTCAACAAAGTTCCCAAAGGCAGAGCTGCTCACAGGATTGCTGACCTGTCCAAACACAAAGGTGGCCACAGGTGGATTGGATGAAGAGATGTTCTACCAAAATGCCACAACCAGCTGAAGTGGCTGGTGTACATGAGCTAGAGAAACTGTTGTTTAAGAAACTAAAAACTGGCTTTGCTTTTCTTTGATCAGCCATAGTATTGGTTTGAGCTCCATAAGCGAAAGCAGCCTTTGTTGACTGTTCTGATTCTGTCTCAGATGGTTTCATCATGTTGAAATTAAATGTTGACTTTGAAGATTTCTCACCTTTGTTTTGCTCTAAATTTCCATAGAGAAACATTGCTTGGCACTTTTAATTCCTGTGGTTCCAAAGCTGAAGCTGCTCTTGTTCTCAGATGTCACTACAGTAACAACAGCAGCAGGATCAGGGTTAACAACGTCCATGCCAAAGCTGGTATCACAATCCCAGTTCCTACTGCTGGCTTAAATTTGCGTCCAAAGCCTGTCCCTGATGCAGAGACAGTTGATTTGCAATTTATATTTGGCGTGCCAATTCCAGTCTGTTTAGCAGTACTTCTTGGTGGCAACTTTGCAACTTGACAGGCCATGCACATCTAATCTCTAACTTTGTTCTGGAGTAGTCATGTATCACACTGCCATGATGATTGATCTGTTAAACTTCCCCCAAGTCCAATTACACTAGAAGTAAAGCTATTTATCGCTGATTTTGTATAAACTACTTAGCTTACCATAGTAGGGTAAGCAGCAAAAGAATCTGCCTTTAGTGATATGAAACCAGGTGTTTTCAGAACAGCTAGGACACTTCCTTATTTCAGAGATTTTGCATGTCAAAAAGTGCCCTCAGGATCTTCATCTGATTTCTTCTTACAGCTTGGGCTATTCACAGCAGTGATATCTTGAGCCAAAGTAGTTATCATTGGGTCTGAAGAACAACTGGTGTAAGAAAGTTCTGTTTTTTCAATAGACACATTAAATGGAAATCCAGAAGATGATGGAGTTAGCACATCTGTCTCAGTAAATTTTATAATTGAAGGTGAAAATGTAAACACAGGGCTGTCACTGTTGCTTGGAGAAGTCATTTGTACCTTATTGGTTAATAATTGTGAATGACTGATGGGTGATGGGGAGAAAGGTGTGATCACAGAGGAACTAAAACTGCAGGCAGTCAGTGAAGAACTGGTGATTGGTGGAGGGGTTTTTGGTAGTACTGGTACTTCCATGCCCTGCTTCACTGGAAATTCAGATACAGTGAAGTGTAGTCTCTCTTATATTTTGAAGCCTCCATTCCCTATTGCAGTAGATAATCCAATGGCTGAAGGCAGACTGAAATTTGGATATGGAAAGCCACTTTTTTGTTCTCTATTTTGTCCTGGTGTCTTACTTTTTTCATATTGAGTACAGTACTTGTGAACTATTCTTTGATTAGTCTTTCTCAATTCATGAGATGGGGTCAGAGATGGTTTAAAATACACAGTGTGGTTTGTTGCTATGGAAACTGGCTTTGGGATCAAGAGTCGCTGAACAGGGGGATATGGAGAGTTCACCTTAACCCTTTTGGCATGAAAATCTGTGGAATCTATACCACTTCTATCAAGAGGATTCACAGGAGAAGAAACAGCTAAAGGAATTTGTTTTGCATCCTGTAGAGGGCTGGACATCTTCTCTAAGGATTGTAATATTCGCCGAGCTGCTAAACTAGTCACAAAAGGAGATTGTTCATTGAGTTGCTTAGCTTTCATCTGTCTTCTAACTGATGCCTGATAAGGTGTACTTCATAGTTTAGACCATCCTGCAGCAGCTGCTGCCCCACCATATGTTGTTTTTCCAGGGTAAAAAGGAGAATCTCCAAGCTGATATTTTTTAAGGATTGAAGAATTCCCAAGTGAAGAGGAAAGTGTTCCAAAGGCAGCCAAGTTGAATGTTGGTTTCTTTGAGCTGCTGGCAGTGTGCTGTGGGAGTGCACCAAAGACGTGGGACTGAAGTATTCTTTGGAGCAGCTATATTTTTATCAGAAGCTCTTGAAAAAAAAACCGCTGTTAGTTGAGCTGTTATCATCATGCTGAGAGGTAGAATCTTTAAATTCCTTTACAAGGGAAAATCCAGAACTGTCAATTGGCAATGTGGATGATGTGGATGCCTGGTGGTGTAAGGCAGGGGATTCCAACCTGGAGAAGCTCAGATGGCAGTGATGAAGAGAAGGACTTGACACATCTGTGTAATTTGAAGAAGTGCTACTTGTTGAGGGTTCTTCTGTATTACTGACTTTTGGTGCAGAAGTGATCCTCCCATCACTAGTATTGGAGCTCTCCTCAGTGGCCAGCGTGAGATGCTCATCTTCTCTATTTTCCTGCTCACGTGGTACCTCCCCTGTGTCTGCTGAGAACCTGTGTACATCTTCATTCCTGTTGAGTTTCTCTGCAGCCATCCTGGCACAATATTCCTAATCGATTCTGTAAGTCTGCTAAGGATACTCCGATGCTGCTGTCACCCCTGGGTGTAAAGACTAATTGGCCCTTGGTGGCCACACCGTGTCCAGATCTTGCCACTGCCCCCTCCTAGTCCTATGGCTCCAGAGGCCATGGCGAGGCTCTGTGGCTCCTTGCCGGGCTGGGAATTGGGAGGGTAATGGAGCAAGTAAGGGGGGTGGAAGAGGCTGAAGTGGGACCTTGAGGCAGTACCTGCTGGGACCTGGCCCAGATGTCCGCCAGATGAGGTCACAGTCACCCTGGACACCACAAGGTTGAGAAGACAGTAGAGCAACAGTATGCACTGACAGAGAGGGGCCTTGGCAGTGGATAAACAGAGAAGCTGACTCAGGTCCGGTAGCCCCCCACTGAGCCCCACGTCTGTGACATCACAGTCTCTATGGAGATGCCCCGCAGAGAAATGCGGTGGTGCAGCATGTGCTGCTGAGGTCCAGCTGAGCCCATGACTGGTGGGGATTCTTCCCGTTGCCCAGGCCATCGCTGCTGCACCTGTGTCCCCCAGCGCCACCCGCCTTCAGGTCGCCTTTGAGCACAGAGCTGGCCCCGCCACAGTGGACAGCACAGCTGTGCCTATTCCGTTGTTTTAAATTAAGGTATGTCCACCCTTTTTATACCATAATTCTGTTGAGCACTTAATATACTACAGCATATTGTGAACATAACTTTTATATACTTTTTGGTTTCCGTGGGAAACCAAAAACAATGTGGAACTCAGTTTATTGCAATGATTGCTGAATTGCAGTAGTCTGGAACCAAAGCCTCAATATCTGGGTCCTGCCTGGATAAAGATTAGTGGCTGTCTAGTGGTGTGGGTGGAGAGAGGGAGGGATGAGTAAGTGAAGGCTATGAGATTTTTAGGGACTGTGATATTTTTCTCTCCGCCTCTCATCCCCAAATTTAGCTAATTTATTAGATTTCTTTGTGTCCTACTTTGATGACTTTGGCACTATGGTAGTGTAATAGAAATATAAGGTGTGAAGTTTTCTTCATACTATCTGGAAGCAAAAGTTCACGGTTAGTGGCGGCGTCAGTGGCAGCAGTGGGAGGGAAAAGGCAGAGCACTTGTCTTCCATCTTCGGCACTGAGAGTGACAAAGTGAATTATTTATTTTATTTTCCAATTAGAGCATGTCCTCTGAAGACAGATGCTCTCAGTGCACTTCAGCCGACCTTTAGCCAGACGGCTGCCCTCTTGAACATTCACCGTAACCCTCAGAGCTCTTCCCAGTCTGCTGAAGTTTTGTACTGCACTTAGGGACGTGGAGATGCAGGAGCTACAATGAGTGTTTTCAGGAGATTTTTACATAAATGGAGAATTATGGCGAAGTGGAGGAGAGGAGTGTGTGTGATAATCCTGTTGCTTTGCCCTTTGAGCTTGAACCCCACTAGCCTTCAGGGCAGACCCTTTGTGAGCTGCTGCAGGATTGTCAAAGTTGACAAAACCAAACCCTTTGCGTGTGTTCCTTGTCTTATCCAAACTTACCTTTGCGGAGACTGTTTTTCCATAAGGCTGATACACCTTCCCCAGGCCTTGGCCGTTGTGCTGCCAGGCAGTCCTCAGATATTCATTTACTGAGCTGATCCCACCGTGAGGTTCTCCTGCTGCTGCTGCTGTTACTGCTGGTGGAGCTGGGCCTGGGAGTGGCCATGGGTGGGCTGGGACCAGAGGTTGCTGCTCCAGGTGGGGCGTCCTACAGTGCTGCTGCCCTGGGGGTTTCCGCTGCTGCTGGGGAAGAATATCCAGGCAGGCATGTGATGTGGGAGCAGGGAAGCCCCGCCAGGAGGGAGGGGCGCTGGGAGGGGCCAGCGGCTGGCGGTTCTGCAGCTGGGGGCTGAGGCCGACTTCCCAGCTCTCGACCTCTGGACTCACCTACAAGTGCGGTGCAGCCAGAGGCACCCTGGACAGACAGTGGCCGCTGCCCTGTGGGCCATGAACCTAGGGCCGCTGGCTCTCCAGAGGCAGCAGTGCTGGTTCCTCATGGTTGCTTTGTGATAAGTTTTAAGATGGAGAATGTGATTCATCCAACATCATTCTTCTTTTTCAAGATAGCTTTAGCTATTTAGGATCCCTTGCTGCTCCATATAAATTTGGCAGCTGGCTTTTCCATTTCTGCACAGAAGGCAGTAGGAACTCTGATTGAGGTTGCAGTGAATCTATGTATTCCGTGGGTAGTATTGTCATACTAATGATATTTAGTCTTCCAATGCATGAGTATGGAATGCCTTTCCATTTATTTAGGTTTTTAAAATTTCTTTCAGCAATTTTTAGTAGTTTTTAATGTATGAGTCCTTTACAACCTTGCTTATATTTATTGTTAGACCTTTGGATTCCCTTAGTTGCTATTGTGAGTGGTTCTTTTTCGTGATTTCTTTTTCAAATTGTACACTGCTTGTATATTGGTATACTACTAAATTTTGGGATGTTGCTCTTGTACCCTGCCAGTATGCTGAATTCTTTTATTTTCCTTAGTAGCTTTGTTGTGGATTATTCATGTGTATGGGATCATGTCATCAATATACAGGAAGTATAAAGTTGTATTTCTTCCTTTCCAATTTGGATGTTTTTATTTATTTTTCTTGATTAATTGCTCTGGAAAGATCTTCTGGCATAATGTTGAATAACATTGGTGACAATGGGTACTCTTGTCCTGTTCCTGATGTTAGTAGGAAAGCTTTCAATCTTTCACCATTACTTAGGATATGGGGTTTTATATACACCCCTTGTCATGTTAAGGAAGTTTCCTTCTACTCCTAGTGTGCTTAGTGGTGTTATTAAGAAAGTATACTGTATTTTGTCAAATGCCTTTCCTGCATCAATTGAGGAGATCAAACAGCTTTTGTCCTTCACTCTGTTAATGTGGTGTATTATATTAATTGATTTTCCTTTGTTCAACCAATCTTGCATACGAAGTATAAATCTCACCTCTTGGTGACTAATTCAGTCTCTTTACTGGGAATTGATTTCTTTAGGTCTTCTACTTGTTCTTGAGTCAACATATGTAGTTATGTGTTTTTGAGAATCTGTCCATTTCATCTAGGTTATCTACAATCATTCATGGTATTCTCTTATAATCATTTTTTATTTCATTGGGATTCGTAGCAATGCCCCCTTTTCATTTCTGATTTTTTTTTGTTATTTTTATCCTTTTGTGCTGCCTGCAATTTTATCTTCTTCCTTTAGATAGGTCATTCCTCATTTCTCTATTTGTCTTGAGTTTTTTTTTCACACTGTATATTTTCATATTTTAAAGTTGCAGTTTGGGAATTTATCCCCTGAGATGTCTGTTTCTTGTTTCATAACAAGAAAGTCAGTGGTAAGTCAGAAATTTTCTCGAGCTTCAACCCTTCTCTCTGGAAGGTCTGCCCAAGGCACATGCAGTGTGCAAGGATTTTTCTATCTTTTTGGTCCTAATCTTTTCCTTGTTAGTTGTTTTGGGTTCCCAATTTACAAGACTTGGCTTGTCCCTCTCTTTCACAGCAGATTGGTCTCTTTCCCAGGTGTTTGAAGCCAGCAGGCCTTAGTCCTAGGCTCTCTGCTTCTGCAGATTGTAATACTTCTTCCATTGTCTCTAACTGCTTTTTTCTGGAGAAAAAAATCTGCAGGTAGTGTTACCCTTGCCAAAACAGGGCCAGAGACCCATAGAAGAGGTGCAGACTGGCTCCAAGCTTCCCTAAAGGGGGTAATCAGGAAAGGTGCAAAATAATCTCCAATGGGTTCCCAAAAATGAGTTATCCTGGCCTGCCCAGCTATTGCAGGTCATTCAACTAATTGTCCCCCAAACTTCTGCAGTTCTAATTCTCCATCACCTCTTCCCCTAACCTCAGATGTTTGGAATTAATGGCTGGCAGCAACTTTTCCAGTGTGGTGGTGAAACACTGACTGCCACCACCTTGCTCCAGTGCAGTTGAAACAGTAGCTTCCCTCAGAGCTGGGCCCCAAGAGGGATGGTATCTACCAACCAAAAGCCATGGCCAGTAGATTTTACATGAAAGATGCAGTTTCATTAAAGAAAAGAACACATATTAAATATTATCACCAGTGATATGGCAAAGATCACCAGTACCCATTTTCCCTTGGTATGGATTCCCTTTTACCATTTATAAAGGCAGTTCACCTATGGGGGGAGTTACACTCTTGCAATAAGCCCAGTCGTGTCCCTGATACTTCCTGGAGAAACCCTAGATTTTTTTGCAAGGCTGGCATCTGATGTGAATACATTTCCTCCTGAGGTAAGGTGCTATGAAGACCACCAGGCTGCTCTGGAAAACAGAAAACTTCTAGGGTGGTTTCATGCTCATTAAAGGAAAAACACCATTTCTAGTAATTATTTGGAAATTAAAGTGTAATAAATAATCTGAATAAAAACTTTTAGCACATTGTCATCTAAATATAAAATGCATTTCTGTTTAATACCTAAATCACATAAAACCTCTCCTCATTAATAATATGGAGACTTTACTTTCATGACTAATTCTGTGTTATGCTTTGTTGCTCAAAAGACCCTCTACTGAAAAATCACTCAAAATATCACAGAGAATTTATCTACCTTTCTTGTATAGCATAGGATCTTTGCAGATATCTACCCACAACTTCCCGGAAATATTTAAAGCTAGCTGTATACTACATTTATTTTTTAGGTATAAACATTTTTATTATTTACCATTCTAAGTATTTTTATTTACCTTTCAATGCACTGTTCTGTCAGTGGATGTATCTTGAGGGCCCATGACATGTCAGGCACTGCTATGAGCAGCGGCCTTACATAAATAGACAAGGCAGGTGGTTGCTTGCTTCTGGGGGAATTTATATTATATGGATTATGTTTAATTCAAAACAAGAAATATTCCATTAAAATTCAAGCATTGTTAATCCCCACATTTGCATTGAAGAAACCTAAGCTTTATAAATGAGTAACATGTCCAGGACACACACATGAGAGGAAACCAAGGTGGGCCTATGATGCCTGGTTCAGTGTTCTGTCACCAATAGCAGGTCCCCCCAATCAACTGATTATAATTGACATGAAAGAACTCAAAAAGGGAACCAATCTTTCCTTACAGAGTTTCTCCCACAAGCGTCTATTTTTCAACACACACAAATGCATACATGCAATGATTTAGACTGTTTTTAACTTGTATAGAAATTCCTTCACTGACAGTCCAGGCGAGGTCAGTTTCAAACTTTCAGTAGGTCAGGTTCCCCTAAAGACCCCCAAGTCACAGCTTAAGCTTTAGAGGATGATAGGGGACAGAGTCAGCACAGGCATCCATCCTCCCCACAAACCACACACCTGGCACCTCCCTGGACTACTTCACATCCTGAAGATCTATGCAGTACAGAATTGTAAAGACCAGAAACCCACAAGAGGGAAGGGGTCTCCTGCTCTTCACACTGCCTGGATCCAGAGTGCTTCAAGAGGCTGAACTGTGTCTTGCAGCCAACCCAGAAATGCCCAGTATCATTCAGGGATACAGATGAAAAATGCAAAATCAGGATGTAAAGTATTTACCTTGCTGGGAAAATATCCCTGCCATAAGCCTGTTCCCAGGTGGGCATCCAGAGCTCAGAGAGGCTTAAATCCAGCATCAAGTCCTGCAAATAATGCACCAAGGAGATACAGGAGCAAGGGGAGATCCGCTTGTGAGGAACAAAGTGTTCATTATGACTTTCTGTCTGGAATTTCCCCTGCCCCACAGAGTGCTTCTCCTTCCTCAATGGAACCAACTTCATAGTGGTAAACATTGTTTACCTTTATGATTTATGGTCACAGAGGTATACCTCACACACTTTAGATGGTGCCCAGGTTCAAGTGGGCACTCTTGTGACTCTACATGTGTTGGGAACAAATTGGGTGCACCTAAAGTTCACTGTGTCCCTGAAACTGACATTTTTTGGATGAAATGAGAGAAGAGGAAGAAGAAAGGAAAAATGGAGGCACACATAGCCCCCCCCACACATGGGCTCTACTGGTCCTCTGAGGCATCAGAATTGGCAGCATGGAAGCAGTGCAGCAACACTGCCTTGTGCTGGAGCAGTTGGAGTGAGGGACCTCTAAAACTCAGTGGCTGTCTGAGGTAGACGATGCCCCAGACACAAGACAAGCCCTCATCTCCGCCTGACAGGATTTCCCCCTGAATATGACTGCCACAGCTCAGCCACATCCCTCTTGAGTCTCGGCTTTACTGACAGCCTTTTCTCCATGGAGGCCCTTTTGGGGAAGGTTTGTGTGCTTACTACTGGGCTCTTTCCATGGTCCAGCCTACTCCTGGGCGCTAACTCTGAGTAAGCCCTGAATGGATTGCTGGACCTCAATTACAGAAGATCTGGAAAGTGCCTTGAAATCACCTGCTCCCAAACCCTTAACCACTCAGTTGCCCTTTTTATGAGCAAAGTTTCCAAGAGGATTGGACAGTTTGGGACTATGTAAAAATATATTCTTTTAAACACCTGATACAGTAAAAAAAAAACTCAATAAAACAATGCCTAAAAGGAAGATAATATTGTGGTATATTTTAAATGTTTACACTTTAGAAATAATCTATCAACACACACAATTTAACACCTACAGTCTCATGAGGAGATAAGGACACAATCTAAATTTGAACCCTTGTGTGTCTGTGAGGACTTGGCTCTGCCCCTGATGAGCCATGCAAAATCTATGCAATAAATTCTGTCCCCTTTGCTCTTATTTTTGTACAGTTTAGAATGTTGTATATTTCAGAACATTGAAGACCTGGAAACTTTTTAACTCGTGGTACCTTTGATGATGCTTTATCCCCAGTGGTCCTAAATGAAACAAGAAAACATACCTGCCATGCTGCTCATACAATGGCAACTGTTCTTCTTAATTGCAAGAAATCTATACAATAGCAGGATATGTGCTTTCTACCACAGCTGGACATTCCTGGGGGACAAAATTCATGACCAAAGAGATCATTTCTGAGTCATTTACCAGAGAAGGAGCTTCAAACAGCTGGAAAGGAAAATGTGTATAATTAGAATGATGACACTTAATGACTTCACTTACCACTGAGAAGCTTCAGAATAGTCCTTAGGAAAGTTTGACAAATCCAAGATTCTCCTGTAATCAAGCATTAAATCTGGGAGGTTTATACTTTAATTAAGAGATGACACCTTCTATAATAGGAGGAAGGTTCACTTTAAGGAAGCACATACAACAGGATGACTGCTTCATGCTGAGCTGTCAGATGGGGAGAGACAGGTAGAGGTACATTTTTCTGGCTGTACACCTGTTCTCCAGTTGGGACCCAAGAAAAATATCAGCATCTAGGTATACTGCAAGCCCAAGAATATTTAAGGAATGGCTCTCAATTCTCAGGTGTAGAGTGCAGGAGATAATAACCATACGGGACTCCAAGTTTTTTTTTAAGAAACATTGGTGAATTTTACACTCATGTGGCATAGAACAAAGTGATTGCCATTGACATCATCTTTTAAAATGAAGAGAGGACTCCTTGGTGTTGGTTACTGTTTTAAGATGTGTACTAAAAACTTGAAGGCATATGCTACAACTGAATCTGAACATGAGGTGACAAGCTAGAATTTCTCCTACAGAATGTCTAGAGGAACCTGTTCCATGAGGTTTCTATCAGGATAAACCACATGTACCTGAATTGTTGCCTGAAGGTGTATGAAGGATATGAGGTAGTCTCCATGAGAGCATTTATTTGGTCCAAAATTTAAATTTTCTGTAGCACATTATCCAACTTAACCTCTCTGGACATTTTATGTAAACAACCGAATTACAGGGAACCAGAATAGGGAATGAAGTCTCGTAATTCTGTATAGGTTAATCTAGTACTCCAATACATCCTGTAGTATTGTGGGCAGAAAATAAAACAAGGATTTGTGAAGATTCTTTGAGGAACTGGGTAAAAATATGGTACTATTAACCTTCCCCACCTGAATAATTCTTGATATTTTTTTCAATTACTAGGGACTACCAATATAATAAGCTAAGCCCTCAGTCTTCAGGCATGTCCTTTTGAAACTTATCTCTGCAATGGCAAAGCTAAGCCTACTTATAGGTGTGCTTTATATTCAACCCCTGAGAACTTCTTTTGTTGCTCAGCTGTGACCTTGCTCTCTAAGACAACTCTGCAAATAAGCTCACTACCTCCCTCCTGTGTGAGACATGACTCTCAGGGCTGTAAGCCTCCCTGGCCACATGGAATATGACTGCCAGGGCTGGCCCTGTCATCATACGATTGAGAATGCCTTCTTGATCAAAAAGGGGAAAGAAATGGAACAAAATAAAGTTTCAGGGCTGAAAGATTTCACATATAGGTGAGAGGTTGTATTAGTTAGGGTTCTCTAGAGAAACAGAATCAACAGGGAACATTCACAGATATCAAATTTATAAAAGTGTCTCACATGACCTCAGGAATGCAGAGTCCAAAATCCTCAGCATAGGCTGTGAAGCCAATGATTCCAAGGGAGGGACTGTATGAACTCCACAGGACAGGCTCACCAGCCAGTATAGGAAGAGCCTGTTTCTTCTGAATCCTCCTTATAAGATTTTCAGTGATTAGATTAAACATCACTGATTGCAGAACACACACCCCTTTGGCTGATTACAAATGGAATCAGCTGTGGATGTATCTGACATGATCATGATTTAATTCTATGAAATGTCTTCATCACAACAGACAAGCCAGCACTTGCCCAACCACCACTTGGCCAACTTGACACATGAACCTGACCATGACAGTCCACCACTTGTCAACTTGGCAACTATACATATCACCTTCAACAATAACTAATTTCTAAACAAAAACAATAAAACACATTTTTTCTTTCACCTAACAATACTCAACTGTCCTGCAAATAACTGGAAACACATTAAATCTCTTCAGAATAGGGTACAAATCCTTGGGTAATATTCATTCTTCAACTTGATATCTTACAACTTAAATAGTATAACATGAACAAAACAGCATTACATTCTTTGTTTCAGTAAATGAACATGTGGTCAAAGTCCATATTTATCACTACCTTCTTCCACTACCCATCCCATGTTCCCCTTACACTCAGCAAGCACTTTAGCTGGCCATGGTTCCTTCCCATCTGGGGTGACCCAAGCCTCATTCCTGAAGTTTCAGAGCCATTGGTAGTTCTGCCTGGATTGGGTTGTTGCAGTTTTCCATTGATTTTAATCACAGGACATGGTAGTACTAATAGACGGCCTAAGGGGTGTCCTGTATTCCAAGAAAACTCTTCTTTACCTCCAGTATGTACTTGCAGTCCTACTTCCACCTGATAGTCAGGGTCAATCACCCCAGACAATAATGTAATCCCCTTCTTGGTTTGTTTATCCATGGCATAAGTACCCAAAGTGACCAGGTGGCAGTCTTAACTTCCAGTTCAGTGGAATCATTGTTGTTTCTCCTGGAGGAAGCACTCCCCATTTTGGAACTAAAACCTGTAGACCAGCAGAGGTCAGGGTTGCAGGTAAAGGAAGCAAAATTTTTCCTAGCAGATCACTAAGGGTAATAGTGAGTGGTACAACTCCCATTTCCAGATTTTGTTTCCTGGCCCCATGGATCCTGGTTATGGGAGAACAGCACCATATAGCAGATGCTGATTCAGAGGATATACAGCTTCCTGGAGAACATTACCCAAGTCTTTCAAGGTATTGCCACCTAGTTGGCACTGTAATTGAGTTTTCAAAAGACCATTCTACTGTTCTACCAATCCAGCTGCTTCTGGATGATGGGGAACATGGTAAGACCAGAGAATTCCATGAGCATGTGCCCATTCCCACACTTCATTTGCTGTGAATTGTGTTCCTTGTTCAGAAGTAATGCTATTTAGAATACCATGATGATGAATAAGGCACTCTGTAAACATACAGATGATAGTTTTGGTAGAAGCATTGCATGCAAGGAAAGCAAACCTTTATCCAGAGTATGTGTCTATTCCAGTTAGAACAAATTTCTGTCCCTTCCATGAAGGGAGTGGTCCCATGTAATCAACCTGCCACCATGTAGCTGGGTGATCAATCATCTCAGGGAATGGTGCCATATCAGGGGCTGACTGTAGGTTTCATGATAACTTGGTGGCCAATGGTCAAGCATTCAGTCTGTACTAAGTCCCAGTAGCAGGCCAAAAGCTGTTTCTCAAAAGAAGAGTAGTTATCTGCAGCAGATGGCAAGGCTTTGCTCCAAAATCCTAAGGGTCCGTGCTTGAGTCTCCTATTGGGGTCTGTCAAAGGTTCCAGACAACATCTCTATTTTGCCACTGACACTTCCAGCACCATTGGATCTTCTAGATCATATGGCCCTAGTGGCAGAGCAGCTTGTACAGCAGCCTGGAGATGTCACAGAGCCTCCTCTTGTTCTAGTCCCCACTCAAAATTAGCAGCTTTTCTGGTCACTCAATAAATGGGCTGAAGTAGCACAACCAAATGAAGAATATTTTGTTGCCAAAACCCAAAAGGACCAACTAGGCATTGTGCCTCTTTTTTGGTCGTAGGAGGGGCCAGATACAGCAACTTCTCTTTCAACTTAGAAGGGATATCTTGACATTCCACACACCACTGGACACCTAGAAATTTCACTGAGGTGGAAGACCCCCGTATTTTTGTTGGATTTATCTTCCATCCTTTGACACATAAATGCCTTACTGGTAAGTCTAGAGTAGTTGCTACCTCTTGCCCACAGGGTCCAATCAACATAAAATCATCAATATAAAGGACCAGTGTGATGTCTCGCGGGTGGGAGAAACTATCAAGGTCCCTGCGGACACGATTATGACATAGGGCTGGAGAGTTGTTATACCCCTGAGGTAGGACTGTGAAAATATATTGCTGACCTTACTAGCTGACAGCAAACTGTTTCTGGTGGTTCTTACTAATACCTATTGAGAAAAAGCATTTGCCAGATCAATAGCTGCATACCAGGTACCAGGGAATGTATTGATTTGCTCAAGCAATGATATCACATCTGGAACAGTAGCTGCAATTGGAGTTACCACCTAGTTTGGCTTATGATAATCCACTGTCATCCTCCAAGATCCATCTGTTTTCTGCACAGGCCAAATAGGAGAGTTGAGTGGGTATGTGGTGGGAATCATCACCACTGCATCCTTCAAGTCCTTAAGAGTGGCAGTAATCTCTGCAATCCCTTCAGAAATCTGATATTGATTTTGATTTACTATTTTTCTAGGTAAGGGCAGTTCTAGTGGCTTCCACTTGGCCTTTCCCACCATAAAAGCCCTCACTGCACAAGTTAGAGAGCCAATGTGAGGATTCTGTCAGTTTCTCAGTATGTCTATACCAATTATACATTCTGGAAGTGGGGAAATAACTACAGAATGGGTCTGGGGTCCACTGGACCCACTGCGAGACAGACCTGAGCTAAAACTCCATTGATCACCTGGCTTGCATAATTCTCCACTCTGACTGGTGGACCAGAGTGACCACTGGAATTTATATAACTTCTGAACAAGTGTCTAACAATTCCAAAAATATCTGATCATTTCCTTTTCTGTTGATCACATGGTGTCCATAAGCCACTACTCTGGCTGGTGGACCAGAGTGATGTTTTGTGTCCCCTGGAATTAATGTCACTTCTGAACAGTCTAATAATCCCCCAAATATCTGATCATTTCCTTTTCCCCAATGCACAGTTACCCTGGTAAAAGGCAATCGGTCTCCTTGTGGAAGGCTTGGAGGAAGATTAACAGTATAAATTTGTGTCAGTGTAACAGGGTTCTCCCCCAAAGGGACCTGGTCTCACCTTCCGTCAAGGGGCTTTGGGTCTGTAAACTGTTTCAAGTCTGGAAATTAATTAAGGGGCCATGACTCTGTGTTTTTGCAATTCAGGTTAGACTTCTGTTTACTTGATCTAGAACTCTTTTGTTTATACAGCTCGAACAAGAATTTAGTAGACTGCACTTCTATTATATTTCTAGGTACCCCATGATTTACTAGCCAATGCCACAAACCTCTGCATGTCATAATTTTGATGTCTGCCTTGAGTTTTTTGTCTATTATAATAGCCACGTCTTCCCTGTCTTTGGTGATTAAGTGCTGCCACCTGGCTTCTGCCAACTCAGGATCCCACCATCCTCATTGTGTTTAAGGATTCCAGCTCAGTAACAGCAGTTCCTACAGTAATATCTGATCTACAGGGAAGTGCAACCACAGAGCTCTTTAGGGATGATGGTGCTAGTCTCACAAATTTCTTTCTTACTGTTCTGGTAAAAGGTGCACTCTCCGGACATTCCTGGGGTGTAAGAGCAGGCTTTGCATGGTAAACCCACTCTAACATTCCAATCTTTCTAAGTCTCTGGATCTCTTCATCTACATTATCCCAGTGCAGTTCTGGCATTTCAACCTCAGGTAATGTCGGCCGCCTTTTGATCCATGTTTCAAACAACCGTCCAAACAAACTGTTAATACCTTTTCTAAATCCTCAAGCTATAACTTTGAATGCAGAATCTCTACTTAGTGGTCCCATATCAATAAATTCAGCCTGATCCAGCATTATATTCTTTCCACCATTATCCCACACCCTTAAAATACATTGCCACACATATTCCCCTGATTTTTGTCTATATAAATTGGAAAGCTCACACAATTCTTTTGGAGTATAATGTACTTCCTCATGTGTGATACTATGTACCTCTGCTTTAGGGGCCTGTGGGAATTTAGTCTAGTTATAGGTCTGGAAGAAATGAGGGGTGGTAGGGGTGGGTCATGAAAAGAATTAGAAATATCTTCCAAGCCATTTGCTTCAGGGCATTCATTTGCAAGTTCATCTGGTAAAAAAGCATAAATCACTCCAGGGCTAATCCCTTCTGGAGGAGGTTGAGTGGCCAACTCCTCAAGGCAGGTTGGATGTGGGGTGATTTTGTCCTCAGGGCAAACTATTACAGGGTTATCTAGAGAAGACTTAGCATGATCTAGGGTTTTGACCTCACCTCTGACATCATTATCAATACCTATGTCACCATCCCATTTTTCAGGGTTCCACTCCTTTCCAATCAATGCCCTCACTTTAACAGCAAACACCATGCAAGATTGAGATTTCAGTTTATGTTGCAAAGTTGCTACTCTAACAACAAGATTCTGAGTCTGATTTTCAGAGATCTCAAGTCTACAGCTACAGGAAATAAGATTTTCCTTCAGGATACTCGTAGAAACGTCTACATCTGACAGACAGTGCTTAAGCTTCTCGTTTGAAGTCTTAAACCCATCTCTTTCACTACCTAATGCAGCCAGTGTATCTAACAACAACCAACCAATATCTCTATACCTCTTATTTCTACAAAACTCTGTAAATGTGTCAAAAACATCCCCCAGAGCCTGGCTTCATACAAGCGAAGCATTAGGAGAATCAAATGGTGATATTTTGACTATCTCTTTTGCCAACTCACTCCATGGATTGGGAGTCTCATTCTGATTATGGGAATCAGAGCCTTTAGTGTCTTTGAGTCCATTCAGAGTAGAGAATCATTCACAAAAACCCATTTTTAAGATTCTGTTTCTTAAGAACCACTCCTGGTACCAAGATGTATTTGTTAAGATTCTATAGAGAAACAAAATCAACAGGGAACGATCACAAATATAAAATTTATAAAAGTGTCTCACGTGACTTTGGGAATGCAGTGTCCAAAATCCACAGGGTAGGCTGTGAATTCAGCGATTCTGATGGAGGGTCTGGACGAACTCCACAGGAGAGGTTCATCAGCCAAAACTGGAAGAACCTGTCTCTTCTGAATCCTCCTTATAAGGCTTTCAGTGATTAGATTAAGCATCACTCATTGCAGAAGACATGCCCCTTTGACTGATTACAAATAGAATCAGCTGTGGATGCAACTGACATGATCATGATTTAATTCTATGAAATGTCTTCATCGCAACTGACAAGCCAGCACTTGTCAAACCACCACTTGGCCAAATTGACACATGAACATGCCCATGAGAGAGGTCATCCTGGAGGTTACTCTTAAGCAAGCATTACCCAGATATTTAAAATTGCCACAGTATACCAAGCCCCAACAAATAACATTCTTTAAAAACCTTAAAGATATCCTAGGCTTTATCTAAGATTTTATAAATGTTTTACTTAGTAAATTATTTTTCTCAGAAAATAAGGCCTCCAGATTGTGCCTATGCCCCAAAGGCTGAATCCTAGAGGTACAAGGTGCTTCAAGGATATCAACCAGTTTCATTTCTGTATACCATACATTCAACTCTTTCCAGTATGATGAGTTTAAAACAGTCACTACTCATATATCCCTAAAGAAAAAGAGAATGATGAAATGAGGGGGAGGTAGTGTAAATGAGAATTGGGATTTAAGCAATGGTTATGACTACTGACTCATATAGATATTTCTTTTTTTAGTTTCTAGTGTATTAGAATAGCTGGAATGAAATACTATAAAATTTTGAATTATAGTTAAAGTAGCCATGCTCTTTGATTGTGATTGTATCAATACATAAAAAAGTAAGTTGCCCATGTTTGTATAAATCTAATTCTGGATGGTCTATTCTTTTTCACTGATCTATGTATATAACTCTGAAAATACTAAACTTTTAGTTAACCTACATTTATTGTAAATCTTAAGTTTTGTAGGGTGTAATAGTAAGGGTCAATAAAATGGGGTGTGTTAGAGATATGGGACTTTTCATTTTTATTTCTTTTTCTGGAGTAAAGCAAACATTCTAAAATCGAGCATGGTTATGAATGTACAACAATGTGAAGATACTGCAAATGATTACTTGTATATATATATAGTTTGGATGGATTGAATGTATGTGAATATATCTCAAAAATTATAATTAAAAATCGAAATCTCCATGAATACTAAAGAATTATTGTATTTAGAGTTCTGAAAAAGCAGCAAAGAAGTTATTTCCAAACCCAGCCGTCAAAAACTATTATGATGAATCAATTTTGTGGCTTATAAAAGTGGAAATACTGGCTTAGCTGGCAATTCTTGCATTGTAGACTATCATTTATAGAAAGTTCAGATTTTATCAATTCCCTGTGAAAAATGAAGGGAATGAACTGTTTTTCAACATATGGTGCTGAGACAACTGGATACCCAGATGCACAAGATTGAAGTTGGAAACTTACCTCACACCATTTATATAAACATTACTCAAAATGGATCAATGAACTAAATACAAGAGCTGAAAATATAAAACTCTTAGAAGGAAATAAAGGGGTAAATCTTTATGGTCTTGGATTTGGTGATGGATTCTTAGTTAACACCAAAAACACAAGTGACAAAATAAAAAAAAAATAATTTTTGGACTTAATCAAAATTTAAAACTTTTTGTGCTTCAAAGGACACTGTCAACAAAGTGAAGAGACAACAAATAAATGAGGGAAATAGTTTCAAATCATATCTGATAAAGAACTTTATATATTATTGATACAAGTCCTTTATTGAATATATAAAGAACTCTACCACATAACAATAAAAAAGCAATAGCGCAAATAAAAATGGACAAAGGATCTAAATAGACTCTACTCCGAAGAGATTTACAAATGGTTAATAAGCACATGAAAAGATGTTCAATATCATTAGCATTTGGCAAAACAAAACCACAAAGAAATACCACTTCTGACATACTAGTATCTACAAAGAAAACTGTTGCAAACTCCAGACAGTTAAGAAAGAAAAACATAGTGAGGACAGTTGTTTCCTGGGACCCTGGGTGAATGTAGAGAAAAGGGAATGGATTAGGCTTGCATTAGTTGATCAATTCTGTCTAAGCTCAAGTTAGCTCCAACATCTACTCAACAATTGAGCAAGGTGATTCAGCTATTTGTGTTTGCTTTAAAGTCTCCTTAGTTTATGACCCTACCATTAGGCCCCTAATCTAAACCCAGAACCTCTCTAGTTACATTTCTTAAGAAACAAATTTTTTTGTCTCCTGAAATGATGGAGAAAGTTAGAAACCTGAAACACCAGACTTGGGTGGACAGCCTGGAACAATAACTGCTCTTCATATACACTTCAAACAATCCACTCATTTTAATTTCCTCATCTGCTTTGCCCTTCCCAGACCTTTTGTGGTATCTGGTGCTTCTAATTCTTGAGGCCTTTCCAGGATGCTGTGGAGGAAAAAAATAGCTTGCTTCTCATAGTATCTCTCTAACTAAACACTGAAATTTGAATTTTTCATTCTGCTAAACCAGATACTTTTCTACCACTGACTATGTTCAGGTGACATCGTTTAGTTTCATTCAAGGTGGAATATGTGTTTCTGTATCTTATTCTGTCATTTGTGGGAATTGAAACCTGAAGATGAGCTTTTTTTCTTGCAAACATTGGGACTTAAAGCAGGAAAGGGGGGAATGGTATTACAGGAAGAGGGAAGAGTATGATTTCTAATAGCTATTGTAAGGAGTATCTGTGGTCAACATAAAAATGCACTTCTCCCTTCCAAATATGTGCAGAGCTGAATGCCCAGGATCCACAAATGTGGTACTTTATATATCAAAAGGGTCTTTGCAGATGTGACTGCATTAAATATATTGACATGAGGAGATTATTTTAGATTATGTAGGTGGACTCATCTTAATCACAAGTGTCTTTACAAAATAAAAAGAGGGAGAATGAGACAAGGAGACTATGGAGGCAGAGGTTCAGAAAGGAGAGAATTTTCAGAAGCTATGCTACTATCTTCAAAGATGGAGAAAGGGTTTACAATTAAAGTAATGAAGGCACCTTCTAGGAGCTGGGAAAGGCAAGGAAATATATTCTCCCCTACACCCTCCAGAAAAAATGTAGCACAGTCTACTCACTTGGGCAAAATGACCTCCATAAATTTAAGAGAATAAATTTGTGCTAACTTCTCACAGAAGCTGTAAGAAACTATTAAGATACATATAGGAAATATATATAGGGGAAAGAACTAAAAGTGTAATCAGGGGCAAGATAGTTAAGGGTTCAGTATGTCAAGTTAAGGACTCTAAAATTTATCCTGAATAACAGTAATGACCATTAAAAGATTTTAAGCAGAGGGATTTCAGTAATGTTTGAGCTTTAAGACAACATTCCAACAATATAGGGCTTCCAAATAGAAAGACTGTCAGTAGCACTCGGATACATGGGAAATAGATTGAGTTTTAACACCCCAAGAGATAAAATAAGTGACAAAGAGGAGTGAATATATGAAGAATGAATTTAGAATAATTTAGAGACATTTCCCATCAGTAGCTGATTTCATTCATACCTATGACTTAACTAATACTTACAAATGAACTATTGCAAATATATAGTTCTAGTGCTCATAATTTACCCGAGTTCCAACACCTACACAATTATTTTCTGGACAGGACTACTCTGATGTTGAAATATTTATTTAAGGGAAATAGATGTGCAATAGGAATTGAGGAGATCTGCTTAAGGCCAAATTCCTATGTAGGATATTTCAGACCCTGTAGTCAATTACAAAGCTGTGCTTGGAAGGGAGTTGAGTCCGTGCACAGGCAGGGCATTGCAGTTTTCTGGAACTATCTTCCTCACACCTGCCAGCTGTGTTCACCTGCATTCTGCATTCATGGCTCAGGATCCTTCCTTGGGATGACTCCTAGGGGTGCAGGAAGGCATGGCTGAGGTACTTCTGTCCGTATTAGGTGAGTACTTCTTCATTTATAACCCTTCTTCCTCTCCCTTTCCTCAGCCCACTGGTAGAGCCAGGTGCCTTTTGTTCAGGGCTCCTTAATGATAAAATGATTACTTCTATCTGCATTCCATACAACCAGCACTTGAACAGACAAATGGATAAACAAAATTTAGTATATATAAATTGTGGAATATTATTTAGCCATAAAAAGGAACAAAGTTCTGATACATTTGACAGCAGGGATGAATCCTTAAAATTGCTGAGTGAAAGAAGCCTGATGCAAAAAGACAGAGATTGTTGATCTCACCAAAATAAAATACCTAGAGTAAGAAAATTCATACAGACAAATAGGGGCTGGGGATGAGGGAAATGGTGGGATCATTCTGTGGGGGGTCAGGAGCAATAAATCAGGCCATAGCAAGAAGAAGGTATCTGGAGTCACAAGATCCAGGGTGGAAAGATCCCAAGAGTTAAAAATTGAACAGTATTCATTGTGAAGAAACTAAAAGAATGTGATGTATTGTGCAACAGCAGATAACATTCCTCTGCTTCTGTAGATGAGCTTGCTTGCTTACAGCTGCAAACCAAGATGTGGTTCTAAAAAGATAATATCCCTTTTCCTGCTTCTGTGGATACGCTTGTGGTTTTTGCTGTTATAAGCCCCCCTTGAGAACCTCTTGGGGCTGCTCTCTGGATCTTCCTTTTTGGGTTTCGGAGGTAGTCACTGGCCAGCTAATAAAGACTCTTAATTGGCTTGCAAATTGCTTTGACTTGTGTAGTCTCTCTTTTGATGCACCCCACAACATTTGGAGGCCCCAGCGAGATTATCCTTAATGGGACATCTGGTGACCACAGGTCCTGGGGATCACCCCCAGAACCAGAGTCTGGTCTAGGGGAAGGCCTCAGAGAGACGTTCCTCCACCCCAGACAAGGACTGTAGACCAGGCTGGTCCTACAGGACCCTCTGAAATTATACAAAATCTGGGTGGAGTCATTTGTTTCTGGAAATCTCACAGGTGAGTCCAGGTCTGTTACTGGATCCAGGTCAGGGACCTCTGGAAGGCTGGACGCAGTATTACTTCCAAGGTCAGGTCCCAGAGCAAGATGTTGCCTAGGGCTTCTGGTTAGGAATCAACTAAGGATAAGGCTTTTGTTTGTCTTGGTTTAGTTTGTCCCTTCTCTCATCTGTTGGGCTCATCATCTTCTTTGTTGTTCTTGTCATAATTGCCATGGGTCAGTCAAGCTCATCTGTCTGTACTCCCCTTCAATGTTTTATGAATAATTTTCAGGAATTTCAGTAGCAGGCCGGAGACTACAGAGTCCTGGTCAGCACCTTCCACTTGGAGAAATTCTGCTCATGGGAGTGGCCAACTTTTGGTTCTGGGTGGCCTTCCGAGGGAACCACAGACCTATCTATAGCTTGTAGAGTCCAAAGGATGATTTTTGATGATCCAGGCCACTTTGACCAGATCCCCTATATACTAATTTGGATAGAAATTTTAACAGAAAACCCCAAGTGGTTACAGTCTTGGCTGGAGTCCCAAAAAGGAAGACCTCCCATAGCCAAAACAGCCATCATACTAAAGAACACTCAGAAAGAAAAGACTAATAGAGTCCCAGTACTGACAGGACCACCAGAAGATCTGCTGTTAATGAATCCTCCCCCATATCTGACAGCCTCTCCACCCCCTCTGAGACCAGAGGGGAGAAGTGGCTGAGAGGTGGCAATGAGCCTCTCTGATAGCTGGGAGGTGATCTTTAGCCCCCCCATACCAGAAATGGCTCTGCTTACCACCCCTCTTCTGGTGCATAGTCACCAGATTCTTCCGGGGCCTGAATTTTACCCTTAAGACAGGTTGGCCTTGCCCTGGGGGATGCCCACCCACCTTTCATGGTCTATGTCCCCTTTTCCTCTAGCGATCTGTATAATTGGAAAAAACTAAAATTACTCTTTCTCTGAAAAGCCCCAAGGGCTCATCTCCCTCTTGGAGACTCTCTTTTTTAACCACCAGCTCACCTGGGATAACTGCCAATGGCTCCTCCAGGCCCTCTTTACCTCCATAGAATGAGTTCGAGTCAGGAGAGAGGTGAGGAAGTTAATTCTTGGAACTGATGGACAACCTGCTACTAAATCAACCTGATTAGAGGCTGTGTTCTCCTCCACCCATCCCAAATGGGACCCCAACACTGATAAAGGTAAGGAGGCTCTCGATCGGTATCACCAGACTCTGCTTCAGGGAATACGAGCAGCAGCCAAAAAGCCGACCAACTTATCTCGAGTAAGCAAAACTATACAAAAGCTGGACAAATCTCCAGCTACTTTCCTTGAGTGCCTCCTTGAGGCATACCACTTGTACACCCCTTTAGATCCAGAGGCGGCCAAAAATAGGCAAGCCATAAATATAGCATTTGTCACCCAGTTGTCCCAAGATATAAGAAAAAAGTTACAAAAATTAGAAGGATTTGAGGGTAAGGTGCTGTCCAAACTGGTAGAGATTGCTCAAAAGACTTTTTATAACAGAGATGACCCCGGGACCATGCAGTCCAAAAAATAGTCAGAATTTTGGTATCCTTAATGGCTGAACAGCAAAAACAGAAAGATAGATGGGAAACTGTTGAAAAAAGGAAGGGGAACCAAGGAAAAAGATTGGGCCTAGGTGCAAATCAATGCACCTACTGCAAAGAGAATGGACATTGGAAAAATGAATGCCCTAAAAGAGGACTTAAAGAACTGAAACCTTCCCTGGTTCTAGTTGAGGAGGCAAATTGATGGGGCTGGGTCTCCATTCTGTTGAGCCTCTGGGAGCCCAGGGTCACATTAGAAATTGGGGGCAAGCCTATAAAATTTCTTGTGGATACTGGGATGACCTTCTCTGTCCTCCAGCAGGCAGAAGGGCCCATATCTAAGGAAAAGTTCCCATACACGGAGAAATGGGAAACACAAAGTCTTACCCATGGATGAAGAATAGGATCACTAACCTTGGGGAAGGAACCATCATCCACTCATTTCTTGTGATGTCAGAGTGTCTGTACCCCCTTTTGGGATCCTCCTCACTTGCCCCTTATTGGAAGAATATTTGCTTACTGTGGAGGTGGCAGTGCCGGCCCCAGGCCTGTACTTGTGGGAATTTAAAGAAAAAATACCGGGTGTATGGGCAGAGACTAACTTAGCAGGATTAGCCGTCCACCAGCCCCCCATTGTTGTCCAGTTGACTAGCACCACCATACCTGTCAGAATTCGACAATACCCAATAAGTTTAAAAGCTAAAAAAGGTATTGCTGTCCATATCAAAAGACTCCAGGAGGCAGGCATTCTAGTTCCCTGCCATTCGGCCTGGAACAACCCCCTTCTCCCAGTCCAAAAACCCGGGACTGAGGATTACCAGCCAGTACAAGACCTCCGGGAAGTGACAAAAGAGTTGAAACTATTCACCCTATTGTGCCTAACCCATATACACTCCTGAGCCTGTTACTTCCCAGCCAACAGGTTTATACTGTTCTGGACTTAAAGATGCCTTCTTTTCATTCCTCTGACTGAGGTAAGTCAACCCATTTTTGCATTTGCATGGATTGATCCAGAGGGAGGTTTCTCTGGACAATTGATCTGGACCCAGTTGCTGCAGGGTTTCAAAAATTGCCCCACCCTGTTTGATGAAGATTTGGCCAGCTTTAGACAAAAGCATCCATAAATAACCCTGCTACAATACATGGATGACCTCTTACTGGCAGTTAATAACCTGTCAGATGGTAAAAAAGCGACTGAAAATTTACTGAAGGAGCTAGCCCAGTTAGGCTATCGGGACTCACCTAAAAAAGCCCAACTCTGCACCAATTCAGCAACATACTCAGGATATGAACTAAAGGAAGGAAGGAGGTCACTACCCTCAAGTACGGTTGAAGCTATCTTAAGGATACACCAACCAAAGACAAAGAAGATTCCTGGGGGCAGTTGGATATTGCTGACTCTGGATTCCTAGATTTTCAGAAATCGCCATACCCTTGTATACTAGTATAGGGGAAAAGAGAAAACTCTAACCTGGACTGAAACTGAGCAAAAGGCTTTTAGAACACTAAAATAGGTGCTTGTAAGCGCTCCTGCCTTAACCTTGCCTGACCTGTCAAAACCCTTTCAACTGCATGTTGCTGAGGCCCAGGGAATAGAAAAAGGGGTTCTAACCCAAATGTTAGGTCCATGGAAAAGGCCGTTGCCTACCTGTCTAAGAGGCTAGACTATGTAGCAGCCAGATGGTCAAACTACCTCTGGGCCATTGCTTCCACTGCTATTTTGTTTAAAGAAACATCCAAATTAACTCTGGGGCAGAACTTACAAATAGTGACCCCCACATTCAATAGAAACATTACTAAAAAGTTCTCCTGAGAGATGGCTCTCAAATGCCCAGATAACCCAGTATCAAGTACTGCTACTAGATCACCCAAGAATCTGCTTCCTGAAAGCAACAGCCCTTAACCCCATTCTCAGATGATGTCACGTCCGAGCCCATCCACAACTGCTGTGAGGTCCTGGATTCCTTCACAAACCTGAGGGCTGACCTTACCAACAATCCCTGGCCAAATCCTGATGAAGAATTATATACAGACGGGAGCAGTTACATCTTGGAGGGAATCAGGTATGCAGGGGGAGCGGTGGTATCTGCGGACCTGGTCATCTGGGCTCAGGCCCTAAGACATGGAACTTTGGCCCAAAAGGCTGAACTGAGAGGTCTGACCCAGGCTCTGAGTTGGGGAAAAGGGAAGGTTGTCAACATCTACACGGACAGAAGATATGCCTTTGCAACAGCACAAGTCCATGGGACACTATATCAGGATATCAGGAGGAAAAGAAATAAAAAATACACCAGAAATATTCGCCTTGCTAGAGGCTATCTGGTTGCCGAAAAGGGTAGCTATTATACATTGCAAAGGACATCAGACTGACGAAATTCAAATCTCCAGAGGAAATGCCCTGGCTGATAAAACAGCAAAAGAGGTTGCCCAAAAACCAGTGGGGATGCTGCAGATACTTCCTGTCTTACCGAGACGGGTACTGCTGAGCCATCCAAACTATACTGGGGAAGAAATTATACTGGGAGAAACTCTTGGCACCAAAACAGATCTGGATGGTTGGAAAATTCTCCCAGATGGGAGAATCCTGGTGCCAGAGCATCTGGGGCACAATTTGGTTGCCCAGGTTCACCAAAGTACACACCTGGGCAGTACAAAACTAACTGAACTATTACAGAGAAATCACTATGTTCCCCAACTGCAAAAACAAACTGGGCAAATATCATCCAGATGCCAAATCTGAGCCCAGGTAAATTCTGATCAAGGGAAGGAGGTATCCCAAGGGACCAGGATGAGGGGACAAGCCCCACGAGAACAGTGGGAAATAGACTTCACGGAAATATTACCTGGTCCATTTGGATACAAATATCTGCTGGATTTCATTGACACCTTCTCCGGATGGACTGAGGTATTCCTTACCAAAACCAAGACACCACAAATAGTAGTAAGAAAACTAGTTTCTGAAATTGTCCCCTGATTTGGCTTCCCGACTGCAATGGGGTCCAACAATGGGCCAGCGTTCATCACCCAAATTTCCCAAATGTTAGCAAAAATATTAAATATCAAATGGAAATTACATTGTATTTATAGGCTACAGAGTTCAGGGCAAGTTGAGAGAATGAATACAACAATAAAAGAAACTGATTAAACTAAAGCTCGAGACTGGCAAAAACTGGGTGAGTCTCCTTCCATTTGACCTCCTAAGGACTAGATGTGCTCCCTATGTTAAGGGAATTACCCCATATGAAATCATGTTTAGGTGACCACCCCCACTAATTCTTAAGTTGGGGGAAGAGAAAATAGCTGAATTAAATAACCATTCTCTTCTAAAATCATTACAAGCCTTGCAATCTGCCACCCAGCATGCCCAGGAACTGGTGAAGGCAGCCCATCCAGGACTAACAAATTCTGCCCCTAACAAAGATCTATTTCAGGTGCATCCCAGAGACCTGGTCTGGATTAAGAGGCTTCAGCCAGCCACCTTGGATACCCAGTGGAAGGGACCCCTGTCAGTAATCCTCACAACCCCAACGGCAGTAAAAGTTGTGGGAAAATGACACTGGATTCATCACACCCAGATCAAGAAGGCTGCCCCAGACCAGCTCCCCAGAAAATGGACCATCCAGCTAACCAAGGATCCACTAAAGATAAGACTTTCCAGAAATCCCTCTGGGTCCCCCTGATATCCCTGGTGGGGGTCGCGGGAAAAAAATCCTCATAAGGTTATAAACTATACCTGGGAACTCACTAGAACAGTGGACGGGATAGTGATCCCTAGAAGCATCACTCCGTCCCAACCAATCCTCCGTTTTGACCTCTGCCAGCTGTTTGGGAATCAATGGAACTCTTACCAGGGAAATCAGAAGATGGGGGGCATCTTCAAGTGGGAGGGCCAATTATAATCTGGGGATATGGGTGTGACACCGTTCCCCAAGAAAAATCTTACAGCATATTGGCCATTATGCCGGTCCTGGAAAGGGCAGTCCAGAATGTCAGGGGGAAGATGAGTACCATTGTGCCAAATGGGGCTGTGAAACACTCACAAAATGGACTGACCAAGACCCATACATAACCTTAACAAGAACACCAACCCCTAGCCCCGACAGTTGCACCCAAGGCGCCTGTAACTGAGTTATTATTACAATCCGTTCCTGGTATACTCAAGTCTGGGACAGCGGGAAAATTTGGGGATTTAGATTATGTCACAGGTTACGATCCTGGCATCAGTTTCACAATTCAGAGATTCCCTCCACAAAAACCGAACAACCCCATAGGGACAAACAGAATTCTAAACCCTGGCATAAAACCCATACAATCCCCCAAACAAAAGCCGCCACCGCATGGATGGCCACGCTGGAGCAGCCACCACCATCGCGGCTCCCTCCCTCCAGCCAAGTGGGAGGGCCAGATCACCACACCCAGGGCTACCTTGAACCCACACAGTCTCACCCCTTTAAGCCCTCATACAGGCTGCTTTCTTTCCCCAAATAAACCCTTGCTTGACATGTTGGATTTAGTGTTCCAGTTCCTGAATCAAACCAATCCACTTACTACTGAAGACTGTTGACATTGCTTAATCCCTGAACCCCCTTATTACATAGGAATAGGAGCTAATATCTCCCTAGGCCTTGAGGATACCAATATCAGAAACCTCTCAGTCCAAGATGTGCAAGGCCAACACTTATGCAGGTGGGGACAGGAACCGAAACTCACCCTAGGAGATCTCCAAGGTCAGGGAATCTGTATTTATTCTGAGGACTTCAATCTCTCTAAATCTCCCTGTAGTGACTTTTGTGGACTCCTCATATCACTAGAGAACATTTTAACTTCAGCCCCAAATGGATGGGACCGCCTCCTTGTAGCTCCCGACAGCACTTGGTTTGCTTGCACATCTGGTATCACCCCCTGCATAACTCTCCCAGTAATGGCCGTTGAGGGGGAATTTTGTATCTTAGTTCACATTATCCCCCAAGTATATTATTATTCAGGGGAGGGGGTAGGCAACATTTAGAAATCACTTACCGGGCCAAGCAAACCCCAATCCTGGTGCCCCTCCTTGTCGGACTGGTCATCACAGGATCAACTGCAGTCGGAACTGCAGCCCTTATCACCAGGGACCAAAACTTTAAAACCCTTAGCAGACAAGTTGATTGGGACCTTAGTGAATTAGAAAGCTCTGTCAGTCATTTGGAAAACTCCCTAAATTCACTGGCTGAGGTCATCCTCCAAAACTGCAGAGGCTTAGAACTCCTATTTCTGAAACAAGGGGGGTTATGCATGGCCCTCGGGGAAACTTGCTGTTTCTATGCCAATCATTCTGGAATAATTAGAAATAGTCTATCCCTAGTACATAGCAGGTTACAAGAGCAGGAGAAACACCAGAAAGCTGAAACTGACTGGTATGAAAATTTGTTTTCCTGGTCCCCATGGCTAGCCACACTCCTAACCACCATAACAAGATCCCTAATTCTCCAGGCTTGATATTTTTATTCCTCAGTCAACTTATCATATATATATAAATAAGATCCCTAATTCTCATATTATTAGGCTTAATGTTTGGACCCTGTATAATAAACTGTCTGACCTCATATGTGAAAAAAAGAATACAAGCTATCAAATTATTAGTCCTTTGAACCCACTATCAACAGATTTATAATCAAAATAGAGAAACAATGATTTGATTCTCTCATAAACCAGTGGGGAATGTGGGGGGTCAGGAGCAATAAATCAGGCACTAGCAAGAAGTAGGTGTCTGGAGTCACAAGATCCAGGGTGGAAAGTTTCCAAGAGTTAAAAATTGAACAATATTCATTGTTAAGAAACTAAAAGAATGGGATGTATTGTGCAAGAGCAAATGGCATTACTCTGCTTCTGTAGATAAGCTTGCTTGCTTACAGCTGCAAACCAAGCTGTGGCTTTAAAAAGATTATGTCCTCTTTCCTGTTTCCATGGATAAGCTTGCAGCTTTTGCCTTTATAAGCCCCCACCTTGAGAACCTCTTGGGGCTGCTCTCTGAATCTTCCTTTTTGGGTTTCTGAGGCAGTCGCCGGATGGCTAATAAAGACTCCTAATTGGCTCGCAAATTGCTTTGGTTTGTGTAGTCTCTCTTTTGCTGCACCCCACAACAAATTTTGATGAAAGAATATTACATTATTAATATTTTAAGAATATTAAAATATTAAATTATAGACCATATTTGTAATAGGTACATTTTCCCCATGTACTACTATATTGACTCCTTGTAATAGTGTCATATATTTGTTCTTGCTCATGGAAGAGTTTTTTTTTTATGTTTGCACTGTTAATCCCAGTCATCATCCATCCATGAATCACTGTGTTATTCACTTTCCTATTGTACCTTCTAAGCATTCCTTCTTATGACACACATGTCTCTAAACTATCCTTTCAACCACATTGACATGTAATTCAGTACTGTTAATTATATACAAAGTAACATGCTGCCATCCATTTCCGAACATTTCTGAACATTTAAATTCAATCTATTTAAAAGTTCTGTACCTATTAAGCCACTGTCCCCCATTCTCTCACCTAAGTCTCTTTCCTGGTAAACTATATTCTAGATTTGATGATTATGAGTTTACATATTATAATGAGTTCGTATTAGTGAGAGCCTACAACAGTTTTCCTTTTGTGTCTGACTTCTTTCACTCAACATAATATTCCTCAAGATTCATCCAGATCATCACATGCTTCAGAACTTCACTTGTTTTTACAGTTGTATAATAGTCTATCGTATGTACATAACTCATACTGTTTACCTATTGGTAGATAGACATGCATTATTTCCATTTTCTGGTAATTGTGAATAATGAACTATGAGCATCAGTGTGCAAATATCTGTTAGCATACTCCTTTCAGTTCCACTGAGTATATACTGAGTAGAGATATTTCCATAATTTTAAGGCAACTCTACCCTTAGCTTTCTGAATAACTGCCAAACAGTCTTCCACAGTGGCTGTTCCATTTCCATCTCAACCAGCAGTGAATAAGTGTTCTTATTTATCCACATCCATTCCAACATTTTAGTTTATTGTTCATTTAATAGTATTCATTCTAGTAGGTGTGAAATATCTCATTGTGGTATTGATGTACATTTCCAAAGGGGCTTGTGAAGATGAACATCTTTCATGTTTTTCAGCCATCTGTATTTCCTTATGGGAAATATATTTATGTCTTTCAACCATTTTTTGAAATGGTTTGTATGTGTTTTTATTGTTGAGTTTTTGGATTTCTTTATATATTTTGGATATCAAACCCTTCCAGATCTGGGGTCCAAATATCATCTCCATTGAGTCAGCTGTCTTTCACCCTTTTCAAAGTCTCCATTGAAGCACAGAACTATTCAATTTGTGGTAGTCCATTTTATCAATTTTTTATTGTTGATGCTTGGATTTTTGTTGTAAAGCCTAAGAAACTACCAGCTATCACTAGATCATTAATATGTTTCTATAAATGTTATTCCAAAAGTTTTATGAGACCTGTTGTTACATTTTGATCTTTGATCCATCTTTTGATTATTTTATAGAATGTGAATATGGATGCCCAGTTCTCCCAAGACTATTTATTGAAGAGACTAGTGTGTCCCTATTGAGCGGACCTGGGACAATTGTCAAAATCAGAGGGTCTATTTCTGAACTCTTGATTCAATTCCATTGATAAATATGTTTATGCTAATACTATGATGCCTTCATCATTGTGGCTCTGTAAAAGCTTTAAAGTATGATACATGAGCCCTCCCACCACATTCTTGTTTTTCAAGAAATTTTTGGTTATTCAGGGCCATTTACCTCTTACAAATAAATTGGATAAGTAGCATTTACATTTATGCAAAATAGGCTGTTGGCATTTTGGTTGACATTGCATTGCAACTGTAGATTAGTCAGGATAGAATTGACATCTTAATGACATTTCTTTGGTTCTTTTTTTTTTTAATTTGCATATGGGCAGGAGGCACCAGGGATCGAACTCCAGACCTCCAGCATGGCAGGTCGGAGCTCTGCCTGCTGAGCCACGGCAGCCGCCCTGGTTCCTTTATTTATTTTGAAAGTTTTGTAGTTTTCTGTGTACACGTCCTTTGCATTCTCAGGTAAATTTATTCCTAGATATTTCATTTTTTTAGTTGCTATTGTAACTGGAATATATTTCTTAATTACCTCCTTACATAGATAATTACAAATGCATAGAAATACTACTGAACTTTGCATGTCGATCTTTTTTACTGTCAATTTGCTGCCCTTGTTTATTCGCTGGAGCAGGTTTGCTGTATTTTTTTCAGTACTTTCTAAATTTAAGATCATGTCATCCTGCAATAGTGAAAGTTTTCCTTTTTACTATCCAATTTGAATGTCTTTTATTTCTTTTTCTTTCCTAATTTCCATAGCTAGAACTTCTAGCACAAAGTTGAATAACAGTAGTGACAGTGGACACTTTGTCTTACTCCTGATTTTAGAGGAAAAGCATTCCATCTCTCCCCATCGAGTATGATGCTAGCTGTGGGTTTTTTATATGCCCTTTATCATCTTGATTAATTTTCCTTTGATTTATACCTTTGGAATTATTTTAATGAAGGCAAGATGCTGAATTTTGTCAATATACTTTCTGCATCAATCAAGATGTTTAGGTGATTTTTTTTTCCTTTCAATTTGATAATGCAGTTATTACATTAACTCATATTCTTGTGTTCAGTCACCCTTGCATACCTGGAATAAAACCCACTTCCTCATTGTGCATAATTCGTGACTTGAAAATATTGTTCTTGAAGATTGTTGCCTCTATATATTTTTAAAGAGATTGATCTGTACTTTTCTTTTCTTGTAGTGTCTTTATCAGGCTTTTGTGTAGGGTGATGTTGACTCAGAGAATGAGTTAGGTAGTGTTCCCTCTTCAATTTTTTAGAAGACTTGAGCAACATTGGTCTTCATTCTCCTTGGAATGCTTGGCAAAATTCATCTATCAAGCCAACTGATCCTGGGATTTTCTTTGTTGGGAGGGCTTTGATGACTCATTCTATTTCATTTACTTATGATTGGTTTGCTGAGGTCTTCTACATTTTCCTGAATCAGTATAGGTTGTTTGGTGTGCTCCTAGGAAATTCTCCATTTCATCTAATTTTTCTATTTTGTTGGCAGATAGTTGCTCACAGTAACCTCTTTTGATCTTCATACTTCTTTGTTGTCAATGGCAACAATCTTCCTCTCATTTCTGATTTTATTTATTTGCTTCTTCTCTCTTGGTTTTGTCAGCTCAGTTAAAGTTTGTTGATTATATTGATATTCAGAAAGAACCAAATTTTTATTTCATTGATTCTATTTTTTGTTCTCAATTTAATTATTTCTGTTTTATGCATTGTTATTTATTTCCTTCTGTTTGCTTTAGGAGTAATTTGTTGTTTTTTCTTTACTTTCTCCAGTTGTTCATTTAGGTCTTTAGTTTTAGCTCTTTCTTCCTTTTGAATGTAGGCATTTAGGACAAGAAATTTCCCTCTCAGCACTACTTTCACTGCATCCTACATGTTTTGATATGTGTTCTTATTTTCATTCTTCTCCAGAGATTGCTTGATTTCTTGTTATTTCTGTTTTGACCTACTTATGGCTTCTGAATATGGTGTTTAACAAACATACATTGTGACTGTTGCAGTGATTTACACTTCACTGAATTATGATCAGAGAAGAGCTTTGCATTATTTCAATGTTTTTAAATTTATCAAGATCTATTTTTCTCCAGAATATGGTCCATCCTGGAGGATGCTGCATGTGCACTTGAGAAGGATGTATAACCACTGATTTTGGGTCTATATATATATCTGTGAGGTCTTGTTCATTTACCATATAATTTAGGCTCTCTGTTTCCTTACTGAACCTCTGTTTAAATGTTCTATCTACTTTTGAGAGTGTTGATTGATGCCTCCAAATAATATTGTTGAAGTGTCTATTTCTCCCTTCAGTTTTGACAGTGTTTACCTCATCTACATTGGGACACATTGATTAGGTGCATAGATAATTATGGCTTTACTTCTTTGTGAATTACCCCTTTTACTAATATTTAGTGTCCTTTGTCTCATAAAAGTTTAGTATTCAATGTCTATTTTGCTTATTATTGGTATAGTACCCCAGCTTTATTTGGTTACTGCCTGTGTGGAATATCTTTTTCCATACTTTCATATGCAACATAATTGTACCTTTGGATCTAAAATGAGTCCATTGTAATCAACATATACATGGATCATTTTTTATCCATGCACTCGTTATGTCTTTTGATTTGGGTTGTTTAATCTATTAACTTTCAATATTATTACTGTAAATGCAATACTTACTTCAAAAATTTTATCTTTTGGCTTTTATTTGTCAGATTTATTTTTTCTCTCTTTTTATCCTCTTAGTTACCCTTATTGATAATATTCATTTCTATACCCTCCTTGATGTTTCTCTCTCCTGTCATCTTTTTAGTTGGCAGAACTCCCTTTAGCAGTTCTTGTACGGCAGGTCTGTTTGTAATGGAACTCTCTAAGCTTCTGTTTTCCTGTGAATATTTTAAACTCTTGTAATCTTGAAGGGCAGTTTTGTTGGAAAACTATTCTTGGCTGGCCATTTTTCTCTTTCAGTGTCTTAAAAATATTGTAACACTGCATTATCTCCTCCATGGTTTCTGGTGAAAAATCAGCACTTAATCTTATTTGGCTTCCTTTGTTTGTGATAATTCACTTTTCTCTTGCTGCTTTAAAAATCCTCTGCTTCACTTTGCATCAATCAAAGTGATCATGTGTGTTTTCTGCTTTGATTTGTTGATATGGTGTATTACATTAATTGATTTTCTTAAGTTGAACCATCCTTGCATACCTGGGATGAATCCTACTTGGTCGTGGTGTATAATTCTTTTAATGTGTTGCTAGATTCGATTTGCTAGAATTTTGTTGAGGAGAAATGGAAGAGGAGACATAACCACTGACCCCACAGAAATAAAGGAAGCAATGACAAGATACTATGCACAACTTTGTGCTAATTCATATGACAAGGTAGATGAAATGGACAACTTTCTAGAAAGGCATGAACAACCAATATTGACTTGAGAAGAAATAAATGACCTCAACAAACCAATCACAAGTAAAGAAACTGAATCAGTCATTAAGAAGTTCCCCAAAAGGAAAAGTCCAGGACCAGATGGTTTCACATGTGAATTCTGTCAAAAATTACAGAAAAAATTAGTACCAATCCTGCTCAAACTCTTTAAAAAAATTAAAGAGGAAGGAAAGCTACCTTCATTCACTGTTTCACTTTAGCACATGACAGCCTGATTAGTATGTTTCTTGGAGTGAGTCTATTTTGATTTATTTTGTTTGGATTATATTGTCCTTCTTAGATTTATGTCTTTCATAAAGATTGGGAAATTTTCTGCCATTTTTTTCTTAAACATTTTTTCTGGCTCTTCTCACTTTTCTTCTGCTGCTGGAATACCAAAGAGGTATATGTTTATGTGTATTATGTTGCAGTCCTTTCCCTGAGACTCTGCTCAAATTTTCCATTTCTTTCTCCATGCCTTCTTTTGTGTGTTTAATATTGGTTGCTCAATCTCCTAACTTTGTTCGGCTTTCTCAAATCTGCTGTTGTGTATCTCTAATATATATTTTATTTCATCTATAGTGTCTTTCATTTCTCTAAAAGCTTTTATTTTTCTATGTATTATTTCAAATTCTTCCGATCTATTTCTTAATGACTTTTATCTCTTATCCATCTCATTGAAATTGTTTAGGAGATTTGTTATATATTTGAAAGTTATTTTAAATCCTGTGTCTTCTCTATTTAATTGTTCCTTTGGGCCACTTCTTCCAGTTTTTTTATGTCTTGTGGGATTTTTTTTGCTGATATCTGGTTAAATGATTATCTTGGTGGGTTTATTTATTTTTTTATAATTTTTTATTAATTAAAAAATTACAAGAAAGAAATGCAAACATCCTTAATATATGGTTATTCCATTCTATGTATATAATCAGTAATTCACAATATCATCACACAGTTGCATATACATCATCATGATCATTTCTTAGAACATTTACATCAATTCATAAAAAGAAAAAAGAAGACAACAGAAAAATAAAACAAAAACAGAAAAAGAAAGAAAATTTACATCCCATACCCCTTACCCCTCCGTTTCATTGATCACTAGCATTTCAAACTGAATTTAACATTTGTTCCCTCTATTATTTATTTTTAATCCATATGTTCTACTCATCTGTTGAAAAGGTAGATAAAAGGAGCGTTAGACACAAGGTTTTCACAATCACACAATCACCTTGTGAAAGCTTATATCATTGTACAATCATCTTCAAGAAACATGGCTACTGGAACACAGCTCTACATTTTCAGGCAGTTCCTTCCAACCTCTCCATTACATCTTGGATAACAAGGTGATATTTACTTAATGCATAAGAATAACCTCCAGGATAATCTCTAGACTCTGTTTGTAACTCACAATCAATGACACTTTGTTTCATTTCACTCTTCCCCCTTTGGTAGAGAAGGTTTACTCAATCCCTTGATGCTGGGTCTCAGCTCATTTTAGAGTTTTTCTCAATCCTTTGATGCTGGGTCTCAGCTCATTCTAGGATTTCTGTCCCACGTTGCCAGGAAGGTCCACACCCTTGGAAGTCATGTCCCACGTAGACAAGGGGAGAGTGGTGAGTTTGCTTGTTGTATTGGCTAGAGATAGAGGCCACATCTGAGCAACAAAAGAGGTTCTCTTGGGGGTGACTTATAGGCCTAATTTTAAGTAGGTTTGACCTATCCTTTGTGGGGTTAAGTTTCATGTGAACAAGCCCCAAGACTGGGGCCTCAGCCTATACCTTTGGTTGTCTGCACTGCTTGTGAGAATATCAATAATTCAACTAGGGGAGGTTGAATTTTCCCCCGTTCTCACCATTTCCCAAAGGGGGCTTTGCAAATACTTTTCCACTCACTGATCAAATCACTCTGGGATTCATCAAGGCATCACTCTGGACAAACCAATAAAATCTAATGTCTTACCAAAGGTTCCATGTACTTATGTTGTTCAACCAACTATTTACATAAGTAATATTAGGAGATACACTAGTCAAAGTATATATTTTGTACCAAATACACAGTTTTTTTATTTAGTCTCACACATAAGTTGAAATTTTAAAATATGAATTATCATTTATTTTCGGCACCCTGAAGTAATGACATTCCTTTTTTCTTCCTCATGCAAAAACATTTTTAAATTTGTACATTTAGTCATTATCATTATACACTCTAGGCATTCCTAGATTATGCTATCTCAATCTTTATCATTTATCTTTCTTTGTGATTTCATTTATGCCCCTATCTCTCCTCCCTCTATCATTCTCACATTCAGTTTTATTCAGTGTTTTAAAATAATTCTTTACAGTTAGATAGTGTTGTGCTGTCCATTTCTGAGTTTTTATATTCAGTCCTGTTGCACAATCTGTATCCCTTCAGCTCCAGTTACCCAATATCTTACCCTATTTCTATGTCCTGATGGTCTTTGTTACTAGCTAAATATTCAAAATTTATTCACTAATATCAGTTCATATCAGTAAGACCATACAGTGTTTGTCCTTTTGTTTTTGGCTAATCACACTCAGCATAATGTTTTTAAGGTCCATCCATGTTGCTATATACTTCATAACTTTATTCTGTCTTACAGCTGCATAATATTCCATCGTATGTGTATGTCACAGTTTGTTTAGCCACCCGTCCATTGATCGACATTTTGGCTGTTTCCATCTCTTGGTAATTTGTATATAATGCTGCTATAAACATTGGTGTGCAAATGTCCGTTTGTGTCCTTGCTTTCATGTCCTTTGAGTAGAGACAGCATATAGATGGGTCTTGTTTTTTAATCCATTCTGCCAGTCTATGTATTTTGAATTGGGAGTTTAATCCATTAACATTTAGTGTTATTACTGCACAGGTAGTACTTTCTTCTACTATTTTCCTTCTGGATTTTATATGTCATATTGAATTTTCCTTTTTT